>CM062813.1:736040688-736313797 GCA_031772625.1 Pinus tabuliformis
CATCCTTTTTCATGCCTGTCCAAAAGAATGATCTTCTGGTGTGAGCATACATCTTCTGAAAGCCCGAATGTTCGGCAATGGGAGATGAGTGCAATTCTGCCAAAAGGCGACTTTTGAGGGTAGATGTTGGTGATATTACGACTCTGTCCTTGTAGCGAAGAATATCATTCTGCCACGAGTAGCCCTTGCTGGAATTAGGATCTACCTGCAATTGAGAAATGAGTTGGGAGAGCACTGTGTGTGAAAACCATTCCCTGCGAGCCTCTTCAATCCAGTCTGGAATGGGAAGGGAAATTGCGAGCAGAGTACTTTCCTCCTCAAATTGGCGCAATAATGCATCTGCTACACTGTTGTCTTTCCCTTTCTTGTAAATAGTCTCATAATCATATCCCAGCATTTTGGCTAACCATTTATTTTGTTGTGGGCAGGATAGGCGTTGCTCCAAAAAATATTTAAGACTGTGATGATCTGTGCGGATTTGGAAACGTCGCCCCAATAAGTAAGGTCACCAGGTCTCGACTGCATGTAAGATGGCCATCATCTCCTTTTCGTAGGTAGATTGGCCCAAATTCCTCTCACTGAGTTGTTGGCTTGTGAAGGCCAATGGTCACCCTTCCTGCATTAAGACCGCCCCAATACCTGTACCCGAAGCATCACATTCAATGACAAAGGATTTGGTGAAGTCAGGTAGTGCTAAGACTGGAGTGGTACACATGGCGTTTTTGAGAGCGGTAAATGCCTGTTGTGCTTCCTCGGTCTAGAAGAAGGAATTTTTCTTTAGGAGTTGAGTGAGGGGCTTCGCTATGCGGCCATAGTTGCGGACAAATTTACGATAATAGCCTGTGAGACCCAAAAATCCTCTCAAGTTCTTCAAAGTCTTAGGTTGAGGCCATTCTTGCATTGCCTGGATCTTTTTGGGGTCCACCTTGACACCTTCCCGCCCCACAATGTGGCCCAAATACTCAACTTCTTCCATGCCAAATGAACACTTAGACATCTTGACAAATAATTTTTGCTTGCGGAGCAGTTGCAAGAGTAGATCTACATGCTGAAGATGTGCCGCCCAAGTGCCACTATAGATGAGAATGTCATCGAAGAAGACAAGGACAAAATTTCTGAGATATGGTTTGAGGATGTGATTCATAAGACTCTGAAAAGTAGAAGGGGAATTACAGAGACCAAATGGCATGACCAGGAACTCATAATGGCCTTCATGAGTTCGGAAAGCCGTCTTGGGAATGTCGACTTCCTTCATGCGAATTTGGTGGTAGCCGGAGCGAAGATCCAGCTTAGTGAAGAATTGAGCCCCATTGAGTTCGTCCAGCAAATCGTCAACCACCGGAATGGGAAATTTATCTTTGATGGTCAACTTGTTGAGGGCCCTGAAGTCGGGACACATCCGCCACTCCCCATCTTTCTTGAGGACCATGACCACTAGGGATGAATAAGGACTAATGCTGGGACGAATGACACCTGCTTCCAACAATTCCTTGATGATTTTTTCTATTTCATTCTTTTGAGTGAACAGATATCTGTATGGCTGCACATTTGGGGGTTGGGCCCCTAGAACCAAGGTGATGCTATGATCATGTTCCCCTCGTGAGGGTGGAAGATCATGAGGCTTGTCAAAGACCGTCCGATGGTTATTTAAAATCTGCTGCATCTCAGGATGAATTGGCAGAGACCTGGTTTCGACTACCTGGATGGCATTAAATTGAGCTACCACTCCATGATGGCCCTTTTTTAACAATTTTTCCATCCGATGCGAGCTGATGACAGAGGGGGCTCCTGCCTAGAGGCCACGGAGGGTATGTGTGGAGTTGTTCTGCTTAAAACTCATATATAACTCCTGGAAATCCATTGTGATTGGCCCAAGGGTGCAGAGCCATTCAGCGCCTAGGACAATGTCGCATCCCCCCATGTGTATGACAAACATGTGGGTTTTCAACTGATAATCCCCCATTTGAAGTTTGACATTTTCACAGCGACCTTCACATTTCATTGTGCCTCCATCTGCAATTTGGACTTGGAAGTTAGAAACTGCCCGTACAAAACAATGCGCGGCTTCGGCGATTTTTTGATGGATGAAATTATGGGTACTGCCACTATCAATCAAGACTATTACTGGGCGATGTTTAAGAAAACCCCTGATTTTGAGAGTTTGAGGGGAAGAGATTCCTGCCAACGCATTGAGCGAAATAACTGGTTCGTCAGATACAATCTCCTTTTGGTTGTCTTCTTCGATCGCCTCCGGTTCCTCAAGAGGTGGATCTTCCTCGGTGGAGCTGTAGTCAGTGGCATCTATTTGAAAAAACTTGGGCTCCTTGCATTTATGACCAGGGGAATATTTTTCATCACAGTAGTAACATAGTCCTTGCTTCCTTCTTTCGGCCATTTCCTGAGGTGACACTTTTTGGACCTTAAGTGTCTAAGTCGTGTTGTGAGCTTGTGGGGGACGACCTTTAGTGGGGAAATAGGGGCGGCTGTATTGGGCTGTTATGGCACGTTCCACCTTACGGGCTACCTGGCAAGCCTCCGTCCAAGTGGGAGGGTGGTGGAGTAGAACTTGAGCTTTGATGGCTTCTTTAAGACCACTGATAAAACATTCCGTGTAGAACTCATCTGAGAGATGCTGAGTGCAGAAGGCTAAGGCTTCAAAAGCGGTTATATATTCATCCACTGTACCCGTATGTCGGAGCTTAGTGAGACGGCCCAAAAAGGAGTCTCCCTGTTCAAAGCGATCTCGAAGAGCTTTGGCAAATTGGGCCCAACTCGGAAAAGGTCCATGGCGACGTTGATGCCATTCCGCCCATTGCCATCGTTCATTGTCCAAGTACATGGTCCCCACTCCAAGCTTAGTCCAATCATCTTGGAGACGATTCAATTTGAAATACTAGTCCATTTGTGCTAGCCATGCGGACGGGTGAGAACCGTCAAATTTCCACATATCCAACTTGGGAGGTCGCTGACTGGGTGGTGAATGGGTGTGCCAGAGGTGAGGAGAGTGGCTAGACTCACCCTCATGGTGTTCATGGTCATTATACGGTTCCTCGAGAGCTGGCTCCTTGCCCTTATCGAGTGCTTGCCGTACCAGGCTAGTTAGTCCGTTAAGCGTAGTTTTGAGCTTGTTCATATCTGTTTCAAGTTTGTCTAGCCTTTCATTGGCCATTGCTTGAGCTCTAGTTTCTACCGTACACCAACTTGATGAAAAATTGGGACCGCCAAAAATTTTTTTTCTAATAAATTGAATGGTACCACCATGCTTAGCTCGTCGTCCTGATGCTGATGGGCTAGATCACGAATAAGAGCTTTGGAAGATCTCAGACTCCTTTTTTTTTTTTTTGGAAAACTCCTAACGGAGTTTTACTCCTTCCTGATCAATACTGCAGTCGCCAAATCCTCAAAATGTCAATGCCGCCAAAAGTCCTGCGAAAATTATATGCAGGTATAGGAACCCTTCACAACTACTCCGATCTGGTGGATCTGAGAGATCTGAATGGTGGAACAACTGCTGCTGTTGATCTGATGGAGCTGCGGGACTGATGTCTGCTGCTGCTGCACTTGCTGATCTGGAATAGATGACGTGTGATCCCCCGATAGGAAGGGAACTATGGTCTTGAGGAGTGTCAGGTGCTACAGATTGCAATATACATAAGGGTCTAATAGTAGTACTCGGCCCAATGTTTCAGGGCTCTAACTAAGGAGGATCGACCGTACCCTTAGCCATACAACCCGACTACCCTATCGTACGGGCGAGTAATCTCTCCGAGTGCTGTTCTCGGTGTACTGTAGCCACAAGATGGCCGAAGGTTTATCTATGGCGAGGTTTCAAGGGAGCTAGGGGGCTTCCTATATACCCAGAGGGTACGTGGAAGACAGTTCGTGCGCGGTTCTATCTAATGCGCTACTACTCGAAGGGGTACCCACAGGGGTTACAAGGGAGTCCAACAGACGTGACCACCTCTTGTATTTCCTGCGTGCATGCCTCCCCAAATCCACAGGTTTATGCGCTTAACGACAGATCCCGTGGTTTAAATACACCGGAACACGTCTCTAGCCAAAAAAATTTTGCTAAAAATTGGAGATCCCACCGAGCCCTGGAAAGTGCTCTGATACCACTTGTTATGCTCTTAACCTGCAAAGTAATACCCAGACACAGAATATGCGAAGAAAAGATACCCAGAACACAGAATAGCAATGATTTTATTATTTAGAGAGAAATGTTCACAGGCCTCTTCGAGGGGGCAACCTCCAATAGAGCAGAGCTCGATTACAAAAACAAGACATGATACTCCTCGCAGGGAGTCTCTATCCTTTATATATGACTCATACATGCAATACCACGGGCCAATACCGTGGGTTTTATTAATACCATCTATCTAATACTACCGCCCATTTGCAACTAACTGTGGTCCCGTCATTAATTGCGGGTTAACCACTTACAAATATTAATATGGGCTTTATTGACTCTTGACTATGACGTGATCCCATGACATAAATAAGGGGGTTAGGGTGGGTCCCTAACAAGAGTCGGCTGACTGTCTTCCGCTTTTGGTTGAGCTAAGCAAATAGAAATAGTAAGAGCTGGCACCATTTTTTCAGCAAAATTGATGATATACTCGAGAATCATCCTCTGGCTATGTGGATTTATTGTGTATGCCCAGTAATAATCCAAGTTCCACTTGGTTAACCCTCGAATTGCTTCTGCCTTTGCTTTCTTGCGTTTTCCGGGCTTACGAGTGACTGAGCAGTTAGAGGCTTTGCTTTTTGAGCAATTTTCTCAGCGATGCGCGATTAGCGCTAGGCGCTAATCACGCATCAGAAACTGCCTCCGTTCTTTGATCCGGGCCTTTCTGATGCGTTTTTCGCCTTTAGCGCCTTTTCCTTCACCGGGTATAAGCTTCAAAATTTGTAAACATACCGCTTTCGTGAGCTTCTGACCTCGAGCGTTAAACCGCCTGTTGATATCAGCACTGTTCAACTACTCATTCAACCATGGCCGTGAATGAAAGATCTGTAATGGATAGCTCAGCAGCGCTCTGTGAATTTGCGGCTCTGTTGCATGCGATATCCATTCATGAGGGCATCTCTTCTCTGTTTCTGAGCATTGGAGCTTTACCCTTTTCCCCCATGGCTTCCTGCACATTGCTTCGTGTTACTTCTGTTTTTTGTTCCTGCAGTTCACACATGAGGAGAGAGTAATGATAATAAAAATTGACAAGAAAGCTTTAAGCTCTACGGATGTACAAAACATGCCACCTGACGTGAACTGACTCTTCGAAAAACACAAAACTGTCTTTCATTAACAACTGGCGTATCATTCATTAATTATCATTAAAGCACGTATCCAGTTCTTGGTTTATGAAAAGCTTTTCTTGAATGTTGAGCCGGGGAAAATCTGCGATGGAATGTTTCTACGATTCGCATCGCAGCATCGCATCATCGCAGTATCGCATTATCGCATTACCGCACATTTCATTAAGATGTGTTATCGCAGGGTTGCTCGATCGCGCTATCGCAAGATCGCGGATCGCACTGTCGCGCTATCGCAAGATCGCGGATCGCACTGTCGCGCTATCGCAAAATCGCAGATCGTTACAATCGTTAAATGGTTATGTGTTTTTCATGCGACATTGCGATATGCGATATCGCATATCGGCTATCGGCGATTTTTTAAGGTTTTCCAATATGAGCGTTTCTTAATGCATGTGATGCGATGTAATTCGCGTCGCATTCTCGCAGTTTAGCATTTTTACTCATAAGGAAATGTCCTCTCATTCTTTGCGCGATGCGATGTTTTCTTAAGGAGTAAAATACATGAGTTTTAATTGAATTTTTTGAATTTTTTACTAAGGGTCCCCACTTACCTAGTGTTATTGCTAATACTATATAAGGAGGGGGGTTGTTGGTGGCCACAACAATTGGCGATTCACTTGGAAGAACCAGTTATCTTTGTTTATCTATTGAATTTTTCAAACTTCCAAAACAGAAAATTTTTCAGAAAATTAAACTTTATTATGGAAAGATAAAGTACATTATGCTCTAAACTGTCAATGATATTTTGTTTCAACCTTTTCTACTTTGATTATTTGCTTCCTCAGGCTAGTCCTTGTATTTACATCAGCCATTACTTGGTCTTGCAAAGATCTCCTCTGTAAACCAGTTTTAAATATGCTCATTTGTCGTAGGTAGAGCCTCTGCTGTCAGCAGGCGTTTATAGCCTCGACAGGGTTACCTGTTACCCAGCAATGATCTTGTATCCTACTTAAGGTGATCTACAACTTTCAAAGAAAAATCCATATCAACACTTATTTCTTTGATTTTCTTTTTATTCTTAAAGAACAATGTCTTGGTTTGGTAGCCAAATTATGACACAGTCATTCACTTGATTTATAACTTTGCTGAACAAGCTAGCTCGTGATGAGACCCCTTGTCTTTTGATTGCAACAATCTTGAGTCATTGCCCTATTGTGGTGTACAGTATTGGCAAAGTCAGCAAGTTATAATATCTGTGATAATGATAAGCCAGCTGGTGATGAGACCTCTTATTCTTCAAGATAAAGTGTATCCTTGGATTATTCCTCTAAAAGCTGCGATTTCCTTAGCAGGGAGGAAGTCATTGTTTCCTTAAGATAGCTCTGGACGACAATAATAGAGTTTTTGGAAACAACTATTCTACAGAGAATCTTTATTTTGTTATTGATACCTTTCATCGTACTGAGATAAAACAATTTCTTCACTAGAGGTTTCTTTCATCAAATTTTTGAAGTTGAAACTAGTATCATATCTAGGCTAGAGTTTTTAACTGTATCTATCAATAATAAAGATCAGTTTTCCAAAAGATTTGCTATTTATACAAGCGAAAAGTTCAAAATCTGAAAGAGAATTGGTGTCTTTTACCGTAAATGCCTAATGTAACCACTCACAACTGGTTTTATTATGAAAAAGAAAAACAACTATTCTACAAAAATAGAAGAATAATCTTCTATGGAAAATATTTCTTGAGAATTTGTCCATTAACAGGCAAAGGATCCCTCTTACCTGCTAAATCCTGTAACACAAATGTTGATGGACCTATGACTTCAACAATATGAAAAGGAGCAAGCCACATCCTTTGAAATTTTGTATGTTTGCCCTTTTCTTCATGAGCCTTGTCCCACTTTAAAACTAAATCTCCCATCTGAAAATCTTTTCTGGTCATTATGTTTGAATCAAAAGAGGATTTTACTAGTGCTTGATGATGAGAATGCATTTTCTTAGCTTGTTCTTGTTGTTCTTCTAATTTAATTATTTCTATTTGTCTTAGCTGTAAGGAGGAAGCGGGTACTTCATCAATGTATTGTACTAAAGACAAAGAGGGAATAGCTAAGTGAGTCAGAAGAACCACTTCTTTCCCATAAACTAAATTAAAGGGAGAAGTGCCGATAGAAGCTTTTTGCGTTATCCGATCTGCCCATAAAGCATATATCAAAGCCTTGTGCCAATTCTTTTGATTTTGGTCAACTGTTCTTTTAATAATCCTGATTAGGTTTTTATTTGTTGACTCAACTAACCCATTACCTTGTGGGTAGTAATTGGCCGAATATTTAAGTTTGAATCCTCTTTTAAGTGCAAATTCAGTCATTGCATTTCCAGAAAAGTATGATGCATTATCAAAGATTAAAGCGGATGGCAATCCAAACCTGGTAATTATAAATTTATCTATGAACTCAATGATATTTTTAGAATTAGCTATCTTGAGCAGAACTGCTTCTACCCATTTAGTAAAATAATCTGTTGCTGTGAGGATGTATCTATGCTGCTTAGATGAGTGAGGAACGATCTCACCTATTATGTCCAAGCCCCACTAAGTGAAAGGTTGCTCAATGTTTACCAGGTGTAGTGGCAAGGATGACTTCTTTTGTCTTCCAGCAGTAGTTTGGCAGACTTGACATCTTCTCACATAACTGTGCGAGTCTTTAAACAGCGTGGGCCAGTAATATCCTGCGCGTAAGATTTTATGTGCAGTAGCATCTCCAGCATAGTGTCCGCCTGCTGGCCCATCGTGGAGTTCCTGCAAAACTTTATCAGCTTTAGCTTTCTCAAGACACCTAAGAAGAACAGAATCATAATTTTTTCTAAAAAGAATATCATTTATGAGATGATATTGTTTATCTTTCAACCTTAAGGCTCTTTTCTTAGTATGATCAAGGTGTGAAGGAGCATACCCATTCTTAAGATAATAAATGATATCAGCATATAGTGATTCTGCATCGTTTAGGCTTACCTCACACATTTGTACCTCTTCAGATGGAATTTCAGAAATTTGCAATGCTCCGGCCAGCATTTTGCAGAAGCCTTGACCTCTTACAATGTTTGCTGGTTTGATCTCAATGTCATATTCCTGTAAGGCAGTAACCCAATTAGCTCTTTTCTCACCCACATCTTTTTGTACTAGAAGATTCCTTACCACTGGAAATGGTACTATGATCTTAGTATGGGTTTTAAGTAAGAAGGGTCTGAAGTATTTGACCACTTTGAAAACAGCATAAGCTTGTTTCTCCACGTCTGAATAATTTAGTTCAGCACCTTGGAAATTTGAGCTAAAAAATGCAATTGGAGCTTCCGCTTTTTCTTGATTTGCTTGAGTTAGAATCGCAGCATATGACTTATCTGAGGCAAATGTGTATAAAATAAAAGGCTCTGAAAAATTCGGAGTCGCTAAAGATGGAGCATTAACAATAGCTTGCTTGATCAGGTTGAATGCCTCATGTTCATCTTGACCCCATTTAAAACTTGAATTCTTTTTAATCATGGTTTGCAAAGGAGACACGATTCATGAAAAATCTGGAACGAATCTCTTCACAAAATTGATTTGACCAAGGAAAGATTGCATGGATTTTTTGTTATGAGGTAGGGATATTTCATAAATTTCTTTGATTCTGTCAGGATCAATGTGAATACCGAATTTTGACACTATGAATCCTAGAAGTTTCCCTTCACTCAGCGCGAAAAAATATTTCTTTGGGTTAAGTGAAATTCCATACCTTAAACACCGTTGAAAGATTTGTTTCAGGTCTTTGAGATGGTCTCTTCGCTTCTTCGAGTACATTGTTATATCATCCAAATAAATTACTACAAATTTATTGACTAAACCTTTGAATGTGATGTCCATGGCTCTCTGAAATGTGGCACCAATATTAATCAAACCAAATGGCATCTTCCGATATGCGTATGTGCCCCATTTAGTTCTGAATGTGGTTTTCAATTGATCATCAGGATGTACCAACACTTGATTGTATCCTGAAAATCCATCCAAGAAAGACATTAATTCTGAGCCTGCCACTGCCTGCAGTATCTGTTCCATAGGTGATAGAGTAAAATTATCTTTTTGACAGGCTTTGTTAAGGTTCCAAAAGTCAATGCAAATCCTAATATCTCCGTTTTTCTTTCTAACAGGTACCATATTGGAGACCCATCTGGAATGTCTGACGGGAAAGATTATCATGGCTTTCAATAACTTATTGAGCTTAGTTTTTATCTGATTTTCTAAATTGGGGTGGATCTTTCTCAGTTTTTGCTGGACAGGTTTTTCATTATCGATCATGGGAATAGTATGTTGGATGATGGAAGTGTCGTATGTTTTTAGCTCATCATAATTCCAGGCAAAAACATTTTTATATTGTCTCAAAAGACAAATATACGCTAGTTTCTCTTCAAGGGCTAGGCCGAGGCCTAGATTAATGTTTTGTGGTTTAACATCGGTCCCTAGGTTTACTAATTCGTAGTTCAGGGTTGAACTTTGGAGTTTTGAATTGGTAGACCTCTTAAACCGATCTTTCAAATTGTACAAGTCTTCTAACTTGACCACCGACTTAGGTATAACATTATTAGTGCTATTTTGTTGCAATCATTGATCGTGCTGGTCTTCGTCAATTATTTGATTGGAGTAGGATCCTTCAGACGTGAGGAAATTTACGATATTAGTATCATCATTGAATACTCTCCAATTTGTGATGTTGTCAGGAATGGACGGTCTAAATATTAATTCTATTGAGAATCTATCTAGACTAAAATCTTCGGACAGAATAAGCTTAGAAGCTATGTTAGCCAAAAGGTCTGCACTTGTGTTTCGGAGTCTGGGGATTGAAGAAATATTAAATGCTATGAAATGCTCAGTCAGATCTTGTACTAAAGATTGATAGTGTTTTAAATGACCTGATAAGAAATGTATAGTGTTACGTACCTGTTTGACCACAATCTCAGAGTCTCCGAAAACTTGAAGATACTTGATGTCTAACCCGATTGCTTTGTATAGGCCTTGAACCAAAGCCTCATATTCTGCTGTATTGTTTGTGCAATCGAATTCGAGTCTGCATGTGAGCATGATTTTATCTCCTTCTAGACTAATCAGAATGCATCCTGCTCCTGCTCCTTCGTTAGATCTAGAACCATCAAAAAATAATTTCCAAAACAAAGATTTATTTATAGGTTTATCTAAAAAATTGATACATTTCGAGCTATCAGTTCGAGAAAAATTTTCAACTTGGGACAAAACAGAGTGTTCTAAATAGGGTGACGCATGAGCATTGAAATTGCCGAGGAAAGAATCTACCGAGTAATTGCCAATAATGCTGATGTTATATGCTACTGGTTCATTTTCTCCCTCTAACTCCGTTACTATGCACTTCTGGTGTAGCTCTTGTTCAACTTTTATTTGATTCGGTTTACCGTTGTAGGGCAACCACATGTGCGACCAGTCGATTGCGAAGTATCCATGGAGTTTTTCTGACCAATCCCTGCTAAGAATTAAGCCATAGAATTCTGGGATATCGGCAACTAGAATGTCAATAACCTGACATACCTTCGGGTTGGATGACAATATTATGGTTACTTGATTTAGTTCACCAATCACTTCGAATTGAGATCAATCTAGCTGAACTATGCGCACTGCGGATTTCTGTGGTTGAACATTTAACTTGGCACATAGAGATTTGGGTAAAATATTCCATGAAGCACCGGAATCTACCAAACAATTGTGCACATTTTTATTGAAGATTTCGGAAGTAAGGAGAAACGGGGGAGTGTGAGATCTTGATCTTCCTCCAATTAGGGCGATGTCATTTGGATCAATCTTATTGATCGCGTTAGTTGGAGGTCTTCCCATGTTATGGGAAGCTTGAGAAAGTACAGCGGCAGGCAAAGGTGCAACTGGCATGGCATGTAATTCTTTCACCATTATCTTCTGTTGATGTTTCAACTTGCTCAATTCGTAAAGGGTGATATTAGCCCTTGTCTTCTTCATGTCATCAATAATATTGTACTCCATTTCATCCGACACAATGAGTGTTTTAGATGGAGTCGTTTCATCTGCTTGGACTGGGCTAGTTTGAGTCGCTTTAGATGTCGTTTTCTTTGTTGCGACTTTATCCTTTGTTTCAGAGCTTGCGCTCTTCGGCTTAGGGGTAGTATGGGGAGGATCAAGCTGATTTTTGCTTCGTGTGCTAACTGGAAATACTTCTTGATCTTCTTCTTGTGGGAGGATGAAATCCCACATTCCTTGTAATTCCACAACTTCTTCGTCATCAGTCTTCCCTTCAGTGGCAATTTCCTCTTCCTCTTCCTCAGAATCAGAATTTGAAAGGGCATTAGGTGGCTTTGCATCCGTTGAAGGACCTCTTTTAAAAGCTCTGTAGGGATTTTTTGAAGAAGTTTCTGCTACTTGCCTTTTTATGTCGACCATTTCATTGGACATGGTCTTTAGAACTTTCTGCAATCCTTACAAATCAAAAGGATCTTTTGCTTGTTTCTTCTTGGAGTCTTCCTTGAAGGTGACTTTTTTGGACTTACGTTACTCTATCGCGGATCTCTTTTCTAGGGCTATTATTCGTTTCTCTACTGCTATCGCCTCTTTCATGTTATCAACTAAGATTATTTTATTTTCCCTGTCCATGAAGATTGCTATGTTCGATGGTAGAGTAATAATATACTATTCACATTGTACTTCTTCGCTGGGCTGGGAAGTAGTAGGAATTTTGTTGAAAATTTCGTTGATCCGTAAATTGAAATCCTTGATAGGCTCTCTAGCTTCGGTTTTAAGATTGGATAGGTCATTGATTAACATTGTCGTAGACCTGTCATCACCAAAATTGGTTAGGAATTGGTCCTAGAAGATTTCCCAACTAGTGATGGATCCGGAGGGTAATGAAAAGTACCATGACCTGGCTGTTGCTTACAGTGTATAGGGAAAAAGCTGGACAACAACATCTTCATTAGTAACTCCATTGAGATTAATGGAAAGCATGAAGTTGTTTATGTGCTCTTCTGCTAGCATGCCTGCCTCGAGATTGAATTTAGGCAGCCATTTCTCAGGATGGGCCGGTATTTGACTCAAGGGTGCAGGCATTAAGACTGCCCCAGGGTTATTCCATGGAGATTGAGCCATTGTTGAATTGCTAACAGAGCAAAGTACAGAAGATGATCCCTGCGGCTGGGAGGATGAGGATACTACGATTGTAGATGATTGAAGAGGGGTTGTGGGGGTTCTGGTGGACAGATGGACGATAATCTGGAGTGGAGGAGTGGATGGTTGAATTCGCGATGAAGTAGTTGAGATGGACGATGTTGACGAAAGAGTCTCACTGGCAGACTCTTGCGGTGATTTCCTCGCTCTTTTCCTGGTGGGAAGAGGTAATCCGGTTGGCTGGACGCCAAACTTTTCACTCTTTAGCCTGGTCAGGGGATGAGAAGGGTTGTACTGAGAAGTCATGCTGCCTTGAGATTTATCAGACCTCTGAGGAGAAATGGAAAATCACTGAAGTTTGTGAATCAGGGATTCGACTTCAGGAAGTTCAACGGTAGATTGTTCTGAAATATCAGGGTGTGTAGCAATGGTTGATACTCGAGCGACTTCTGACTCTGGATTTAAATGTAATGGGGAAGTCGAGGGAGATGATGAGGGTGATTTACTCTCAGAATGGTATTCAGATTTGGATTTACTTGCCATTCATAGTTCAGGCCCTCATTCTAGTGCCAAATATGTTGAGGCCCCGAAAATCAGATCGACAACAAGGGGGATACCCGCCCGGTCCGGACCTTGGCTGGAAGCTCCTTATCCGTTTGGTATAGCAGGTCCAACTGGGGATAATGGGACCAGTTTCCCAATCTATGTGTGTGTGTTTGTAGAATTCGATGTTGCTGATCTAACAATTCCTATCTAAGCTATTCTAATTCAAACTTTTAATCTAATTCTATGCTATTGTAATCTAATAAACCACACATCTAAATCTATGCTAACCCAGGATGCAATTCTTTTATTATGCGATCTAAAGAGATTTCACTGGTAATAAATATCATTCAGCGATTATAAGAAAGGAAATCAATTAAGATGAACTACTTCGCATAAAAAGTTAGACGAAACAGTTGTGAACGGCATATCACATAATGAGCTATTCATACATTAAACATAAATAAATAGCTATCACTATACAAAAGTGCCAAATGATAACTCAAGCATTCATGCAATAATACATAAACAACTAAAAATTGTATTTTACTTTAACATATAAGTAGAAATGGTCAAGAGATAAAAGTACCATTTATGACTAGTCCTACTCATAAGCTTCAAGCAACAATGATTTATCTCTCCTTGCTCTAACATCCACTAAGAGTACAGAAGTGCAACATCAGTAGCAGATATCAAATGCAAACATCAACAAATCTTCATCCATTCATTCACCAAAACCTCCCCTGAGGGTGCAAAAGTGCATGTTTTGAGGACAAGTTTTTGATAAATTTCTGGACCCTTCTCTAAATGCATGAGAAGGGTTTAAATACTACTAACTAAATAACTTAATTACACAGATTCAGGATACGGTTTATATCACTGCCCTTTTTCTAAGCAAACTATTTCTAAAAATTAAATCTAATATCTAAATATTTCTGCATTTGCTCCTTAATGTTGCGAGCATTCAATATTTGCCTGGGTAGAGTCGGTTGATTGTCTTCCGCATTTGGTTGAGCTAAGCAAATAGAAATGTTAAGAGCTGGCAACATTTTTTCAGCAAAATTGATGATATACTCGAGAATCATCCTCTGGCTATGTGGATTTACTGTGTATGCCCAATAATAATCCAAGTTCCACTTGGTTAACCCTCAAATTGCTTTTGCCTTTTCTTTCTTGCGTTTTCCGGGCTTACGAGTGACTGAGAAGTTAGAGGCCTTGCTTTTTAAGCAATTTTCTCAGCGATGCGCGATTAGCGCTAGGCGCTAATCACGCATCAGAAACTTCCTCCCTTCTTGGATCCGGGCCTTTCTAATGCGTTTTTCGCCTTTAGCACCTTTAGCACCTTTTCCTTCACTGGGTATAAGCTTCAAAATTTGTAAACATACTACTTTCATGAGCTTCTGACCTCGAGCATTAAACCGCCTGTTGATATCAGCATTGTTCAACTACTCATTCAACCATGGCCGTGAATGAAAGATCTGTAATAGATAGCTCAGCAGTGCTCTATGAATTTGCGGCTCTGTTGCATGCGATATCCATTCATGAGGGCATCTCTTCTCTGTTTTTGAGCATTGGAGCTTTACCCTTTTCCCCCATGGCTTCCTGCACATTGCTTCGTGTTACTTCTGTTTTTCGTTCCTGCAGTTCACACATGAGGAGAGAGTAATGATAATAAAAATTGACAAGAAAGATTTAAGCTCTACGGATGTACAAAACATGCCACCTGACGTGAACTGACTCTTCGAAAAACACAAAACTGTCTTTCATTAACAACTGGCGTATCATTCATTAATTATCATTAAAGCGCGTATCCAGTTCTTGGTTTATGAAAAGCTTTTCTTGAATGTTGAGCAGGGAAAAATCTGCGATGGAATGTTTCTGCGATTCGCATCGCAGCATCGCATCATCGCAGTATCGCATTACTGCACATTTCATTAAGATGTGTTATTGCAGGGTTGCTCGATCGCGCTATCGCAAGATCGCAGATCGCACTGTCACGCTATCGCAAGATCGCGGATCGCACTGTCGCGCTATCGCAAAATCACAGATCACTAGAATCATTAAATGGTTAGGTGTTTTTCATGCGACATTGCAATATGCGATATCGCATATCGGCTATCGGCTATTTTTTAAGGTTTTCCAATATGAGCGTTTCTTAATGCATGCAATACGATCTAATTTGTGTCGCATTCTCATAGTTTAGCATTTTTACTCATAAGGAAATGTCCTCTCATTCTTTGCGCGATGCGATATTTTCTTAAGGAGTAAAATACATGAGTTTTAATTGAATTTTTTACTAAGGGCCCCCACTTACCTAGTGTTATTGCTAATACTATATAAGGAGGGGGGTTGTTGGTGGCCAGAACAGAACAATGGGAAGCTCCTCAACTGGTCTAATTTTTTGGCTCAGTAGTTAAATATGCATGTAGGTAATGAGGGCAAGAAACTGAGGTTTTATATGTCTGCATATTTACTGGATGCAATCTGTGCACATAATGCATTCCCTAGTATGAACTGGGCTTGGTCACCTTGAGACCTTGCTGTGCACATCCAATGCAAGCTACTATTAGATTGAAGCCATCGAGGGGTTTTGGAAAAGCTAATTGATGACTTCATCATTTTGTTATACAAGATGATATTTTAGGAAGAAACACCTTACATGTCACTTACAGAAATGGAGACAATATTAGAGATCGCATATTGGTTTTCCTCACCAGATGGCACCTTCCTTAGAGTGTTGGGTAGAGCTAAGTCATCACATGTTTTGCCAAGGTATTCCACCGACAAGCTCGTCATGCAAGAAATGTCATATCATCTCACCACATGGTTATCAGCTACTTTGCAAAAGAAGAAAAAAGCACTTTGGCCAAATCTTCCGATGCAAATTAGATTTTACAAGATAAAGAACCTAAAAGTTGTGGATACCGAAGGAAAGGAGATATAGAAGTTTGTACTCAGTACTCGAGACTTTAATCCATACGATCCATGTGGTATTTACAAGAACCACTATGTGAAAATTCACTTCAATGGCTCAAGGGACATTTCATTGGCAGGAGGAGGATCCATGGAAGAATTGCTATAGTGCCTCCAAGACCTTTGAGTCAATCAGTTTTGGAGGAACTTCACAAATCACTCCACAGAAGGAAACAACTCCAGAAGCAGTGCTAGTAGAAAGCAGTAAACCTGCGCAGGATAAAAGAAAGAGAAAAGTTTCTCACAATCTATGGGGAGAATGAAGCCGTAAGATGAAACTATTATGAAAGCTGATTTAGCAGTACAGGCAAAGAGGAAATAGAGGATACAAAGAACAAAATGGCAGAAGAGAGAAGCGGAGGAGATTGGAGGAAAAGAAGCATAAGAAATAACAAGAAGATAAGAAAAAGTAGGATGAAGAAGAAAGCTAATGCGCAATAGTATAAGCAACAACACAGGAAAAAGTTGAAGAGAAAGAACAAAAATGGCAACTAGTACAGGAGGAGGGTGGACAGATGCAAGATCAGGAGCTTGCTCAGTAGATTGAACAATTGATAGAGATTGATGACAATGATCTGAAAATCGGGCTCTCAGGATTCTTGTCTAACTTCCAAGAACCTCTCCCACTTCCAAAGCTTTAAATTTTCCCAAGTCTTAATGATTAACCAATGTGGAATTAAGAAATGCTTGAAAATAAGGTGTATGCTTGTATTTGTTTTCAGTTGATTATTTACTTTAAAATCTTTTGTTTGTGCTGATATGGGAATGTGCTTAAACTGATATATAAATGCATATAACAATAGTTAAAGTAGCAGTAAAAACAAACACATAAGACAATAATATAATATGGAGTTCACCCTGATATCTTGGGCTATGTCTCCTTGAGCTCTAGTCAACTCAACTAGGCTCCCTGGGATTATGGCAACAGTTCTTTTACAAGTTCCACATTCAACTCCAATGTTTTACACATGAACATTGGGCTCATAACACCATCTTATCCCTTGGCCCTTGGAGCTCTTCGACTTTCTAGCTCTAGCTCTTGGCTCTGGCTCTAGCTCTTGCTTTGGCTCTTGGCTCTAACTCTAGCTCTAGCTCTTTGGTGCAGGTTATGGTTCTGGCTCTTAGCTCTCGCTTCTCATGCTCGCTATGGCTCTTGGCTCTGGCTGTGGCTCATGGCTTTTTGCTCTTGCTTCTCTAAGCTCTTTCTCTTGGCCTTTGCATGCCTTTGTGATTCGCTTGACCTCCAAGCAACTTCAACAACAATATGCTACTGTCAATTGAGCTCTCTGGCTTTTCACTCGACCTCCGAGTGACTCCAAAGACTCTCTACGCATTCATCATTTTCTCATTGTTTTCTCTCCTCTCTTATTCTATCCCTGTCTGTTCAAATCCCTTCTTTTGGCTATTACAATCACTGCATCACAGCTCGCAGGGAAATGGCCACCTATTCCGTAACGGATAAGTGTCAGGTTCACTGGAAACACTCGATCGTTTGAAACAACCATCATTTCCATTTACTCCAAGAATTCCCATGAAACACGAATCTCTGCCAACTCATTGTCCACGTTGGACTTCAAATATTTATGCATCGTAGATTGTTTCTCCCTCTAAATCCAGTCTCCCATTGGGTACAATCTCTGTCGTTAGATCTGTGACCTCCAGAGCCTACGGTCATCGCTCCTATCGCGCAGTTGACTTGCTCGATATTTAGCCCGTGATGAGAGCGACTTTTCCTCTCATCCACCGGACACGCATCATTCAACGTATGGCATCGCTTGGTCCTCTAACAAACCCACTTACTGCTCAAAATGCCTCTAATATTCCACTAGTTTTTGGAGTGCAGGACCCGCCTATCAGTTTTAGCGCTTTTCCCACGATTTTGCAGTTCCCCTTGTGACCGAGTGCTCGAGGCTTTTCCTTCGCGTGGGGCTTTGCCCAACGATTGCGCTAATCATGCATCAGAAACAACCTTCGTTTCTAGATTTGAGCTTCCCAACTACCATTTTTGTGCCATGCATAGTCTCCATGGGCCAACGGTCAAGCGTTTTGACCGAAGGTCCTCGTTGCTCCATGCTAGCTGCAAATTACCATTATTTAAAGGTTATTTCTGATAAGCTCGACATATACAAGACTTTGAACTTCAACAGGAGTTTCTCTATAGAGTTCGGGTACCTTTAAGACATTTGAAGGATCCAATTCAGATCACACCTTCCCACTAAAAAAAATTTTGGTCCACCAAAAGACTGATATACTGATATGAGAAATAATATGAGTAACAACACCCTCTTCTTTCAACCTCCCTACACTTGCCTTTGCATAGTGCCTCTAAACCACAATCTCTAACCACTTCCCTTCTTGGATTGGTTGGTCGTCTTGGGAAGAACTGTTTTCCTCCTTGGCTTCATGCAGAACTTCTTCTATGACGTTTACAGAAGGTAGTTTAGACTTCCTTTCCTTGATCCTTGATCCAAGGTGGCTCAAACGAATGTGAAGTACATCTGCTCCACAAAAATTTCATTTGTACTTGTTTGAAAAGCTGCCAACAACAATTGTTAACAATAGCAAGTATACAGACAACAACTGCATGGGTTAACTCTTACTTCAACAAAGAAATAGATTTCACATCTTGTGAACCCTTCCATGTCTTATATCTGCATACAAATGATTAACTAGATAACAAGCCAATAAAACATGCCTTTACAACAAATGACCCTTCAAGTCAAGCATGTAGGAAAAATACCTTTAGGACTCTTTTCCAAAAGATGAAACACTTCATCCTTATCTCCATTTTGGAGACCAAGTTAACTTCTCCCAAGCCAAAATTACATGCATCTCATGCTCATGCATGCATTCCATCTTTCAACTTTTGCTTAAGTACACTTTACTTTCGAAGCTGAAATGAACATACTATTGCAGCAATAAAGTGAGTTTCCTACTCAACTTCTTTCTATTTACCATTTGGTAAGATCCTGCAACTTGCATTTATTCCACAAGGAAATGAAAACAAATGCATCAAAGGACATGCAGTCTTAATTGGATAAGAATTCTAACCATTTCTCACCAATCCATTTTAAAGGTCCCTCCTTGGTTTACATATCAGCATCAATATGTGAATCACCCGGAAACACATCAGTCATGGAATCTTTATTTCCATCCCTGCCATTTTCATTTTCCACCTCCTCCTTCAGCTTTGGTGGAAGTAGTGCTAGATTCAAAGTCCAACACCTTTCAGTAAGATGCCCATGCTTATGGCAGTAAGTGAAACACATGTGCATCCTTTTGACAACATGATTTGCCTTGTCCTGTGGACCTTTGGCTGGTTGCTTCTTTTCCTTCAAGAGTTTCCTGTATGTGGCCATCCTCTTCCAACATCTAGAAACATAATGGTTATCCAAACCACAAAAGGAACATGCAATTATTTTTCCATGCTTTACAAAATCACAAGGAATGTGTTTAGAACTAGATTTATACCTGCCTCTTTCACCTTTATTGCCTTCATGAGGAGGGGAGACAAATGAAGAAGTAGCTCCCTTTGGAACACTATCACTTTCTTCAAGGCTGTCAGAGTTTCCACAACCCTCTGGTTCAAGTATGTGGTTCTGAACACCTGCATCATGCGAATGATGTTTCGAACTATTGCATTCCTCCTTAATACAATCCTCACACTTCTGAGGTAGAGGACCTGCAATGAAACTCCTTTTGGGAACTGTTTCAATGGACTTCATGGCATCTTTGGAACTCTCTCCATAACACTGTCCAGAGCCAAGACCCAAATACTTAGGCCTTTCCTCCACCATTATTGGCTCAACATTACCTTGTGCATGCTTTCCCAATCCTTTTCCTTCATAGCCCATCTTGGACATTAGCTTGGAACCTATGCCTCTGATATGTTTTTCAAAAGAACCAATATAAGCATTCTTAGAAGAATTTGAAGACAAACAGGAATGGTTTACCTCTTCTTCAAGCTGATACTTGGCCAAGGCTTCTTTTGCAACAAAGAGTTGTGACTCCAACTCATGCATCCTTTTCAGGTTCATACTTACAATATGAAGTTGCCTCTCCATTTCCTACAATTTGTCAAAAAGCATCTGCTTCTCTTCCTCCACAGAATTCAACTACTCTCTAAGTAGGTTTCTCTTCCTACCATCCTCATACATTTCTCTCACCATATCCATCATGGTGGACAATTCTTGCTTCATATCTTCATCAAAGACTCTTGTGAAGAAAGAAGAATTTGAGAACTCACTTGTAGAATTTGTCATTATGGAAATGAATAAAAGAACTTCAAACAAGATTAATAAAGAGCTTACTCAAGCAACCTTTTGCAACAAACCTCTTGTGCTTCAAGGGTTGCTTTGAGGTCTTTTGGAGATAAGAAGAATGCCTTCAGCCCTTCTTCCTTCTTTTCCTTCCTGGACTGAGCTATCAATAGCTTTCCCTTCACCTCTACAAACTCAATCAATAGTCAATCTGCAAACAAGCATACAATCAATTAGAAAATAAATTCATGACTACCAAAACACCTTTTGGACAAGCAATCTTTGCCATGTCAATCAAGCATTCTGGTACAACCTTCTTTGAATGTGGGGTTAATCAATCTTAAGCTCCAATACCACCTGATCTGAAAATGGGGCTCTCAGGATTCTTGTCTAACTTACAAGAACCTCTCCCACTTCCAAAGCTTTAAATTTTCCCAGGTCTTAATGATTAACCAATGTGGAATTAAGAAATGCTTAAAAATAAGGTGTATGCTTATATTTGTTTTCCGCTGATTATTTACTTTAAAATCTATTGTTTGTGCTGATATGGGAATGTGCTTAAACTGATATATAAATGCACATAACAGTAGTTAAAGCAGAAGTAAAAACAAACACATAAGACAACAATATAATATGGAGTTCACCCTGATATCTTGGGTTATGTCTCCTTAAGCTCTAGTCAACTCGACTAGGCTCCCTGGAATTATGGAAACTGTTCTTTTATAAGTTCCACACTCAACTCCAATGTTTTACACAAGAACATTGGGCTTAAAACACCAACTTATCCCTTGGCTCTTGGAGCTCTTCGGCTTTCTAACTCTGTCTCTTGGCTCTGGCTCTGGCTCTTTCTCTGGCTCTTGGCTCTAACTCTAGCTCTGGCTCTTTGGTGCGGGCTCTGGTTCTGGCTCTCAGCTCTCACTTCTCGCACTTTCTCTGGCTCTTGGCTCTAGCTGTGGCTCGTGGCTCTCTGCTCTGGCTTCTCTAAGCTCTTTCTCTTGGCCTTTGCATGCCTCTATGAGTCACTCGACCTCCAAGCAACTTCAACAACAATATGCTACTATCAATTGAGCTCTCTTTCTTTTCACTCAACCTTCGAGTGACTCCATAGACTCTCTACGCATTCAAATTTTTCTCGTTGTTCGCTTTCCTCTCTTCTTCTATCCCTATCCATTCCAATCCCTTCTTTCTGCTATTATAGTCATTGCATCACACCTCACAGCGAAGCGACCACCTATTCCATAACGGATAAGTGTCAGGTTCACTGAAAACACTTGATCGTTTTAAACGGCCATTATTTCTGTTTACTCCAAGAATGCCCATGAAACACAAACCTCTGCCAACTCATCGTCCACGTTAGACTTCAAATATTTATGCGCCCTAGCTTATTTCTCCCTCCAAATCCGGTCTCCCATCGGGTGCAATCTCCACGTTAGATCTAAGGCCTCCAGATCCTATGGTCATCGCTCTTATTGCGCAGTTGACTTGCTCGATCGTTAGACCGCGATGAGATCGGTTTTCCCTCTCATCCGCTAGACACCCATCATTCAATGTATGGCATCCCTTAGTCCTTCGACAAACTCGCTTACCACCCCAAACACCTTCGATATTCCGTCGGTTTTTGGAATGCGGGACCCACCTGTCAGTTTCAGCGTTTTTCCCACGATTTTCCAGTTCCCCTTATGACTGAGTGCTCAGGGATTTTCCTTCTCCAGGGGCTTTTCCCAATGATTGTGCTAATCGCGCATCAGAAACAACCTCCATTTTTGGGTTTGAGCTTCCCAACTACCATTTTTGCACCATGCACAGTCTCCATGGGCCAATGGTCAAGCGCTTTGACCGAAGGTCCTTGTTGCTTCGTGCTGGCTACAAATTACCATTATTCAGAGGTTATCTATGATAAGCTCGACATCTACAAGATTTTGAACTTCGGCAGGAGTTTCTTTATAGAGTTCAAGTAGCTTTAAGAGAGTTTAAGGATCCAATTCGGATCAGATACGGAGGTGGAACTAGAGCTTGAAAATCAAGATGTCGACCTGATGCCTAGCACACAACAGGTCACTATTCAATCTCCACCGCCACTAGTTGCAGAATCAGATCTAGGAGAGGAAGGGGAAGTTGTTCCTCTTGACTATGATCTCGTTATGGATACATACAATTTGTCATACAACGAACTTGAGAAGAAGGTTGTGCAAGTGCATATGAATCATTTTATAGATGATCTCACATCTCTTACTTTTATGCGAGAAGGGGTAATTGTGGCTAACACTAGGAGAGATCCTGAAGCCATTAACTCAGCCAACTTCGCCTTCACCGGTGCAATAAATTCAAACACTTAGTGTTTGATGGCCAAGAATAAGAAATTAGAAAAGTACTTGCAAGATGAAAGTAAAGAGGTTGAACAGCTCTGCGCAGTAGCTTAGAAAATAGCTTATGCACAGGTCCACCTCGAGGAAATGAAGGAAGTGATAATTAATGAAGTGTTGACACTTGGAGAGACCATCCAAAATCTCTAGCAGGCATAGCTTGCAACAGTAGTGCGAAGACTTGGTCAAAACTCATAGAAATGTGCAAGTTGCAATCAATTCCATGCATGAATGGAAAATGTGATAGAAAGGGCACCACTTGACTTAGGTAAGAAAATGAATCGACATGCAGAGTTGGAGAAATCAAGAGTGTGGATGTTGATCCATAACAACAAATGACTCACCTCATTCATTGGTAACATTTAAGCATCGTATGAATGCATATACAATAATCTAGATTTCTTAGTCAAGACCCACAGGATCCCATCAATTGGCTCACTCAGGGAAGCCAAACCCAAGAACTAGGTCAGAAAGAAGATAGAGAAATACTTGGAGTAGCTGAGATAGATTGCCACCAAGGAGGAGTTGGAGGTAAATAGACAGAACATGCACAACTAGATTGGCGGGCCTATCTAAGTGCGAACAATGTTGATCATGCTTGGGAAGGAAGTTGAAACTGGTTCCAAGTCATTGTACCCATATGCGATGGAGGCTAGAGTATGCTTCCAGCCCAACACTATCACACAGTTTGGGGATGTCATCAAATAGTATCAAACTTGGCAACGCTACGTGACTCACAAACATCAAGTGGAAGTTACTAAGCTAAAGTGTCCCCAAACTCAAGCATCATATTGTTTTGTCTTATTAGGCGACCAAGTCGTTTCTACACTATTTTGTCTTATATGGGTACGAGTGTAAATTTTAATATTATTTGTAATTAATTTGTAAGTGGAATTCCAAGTGCCAATATTGGAATGTGAAGAGTCATGATGTAACGTAATGAGTTATTTTGTAAAGAAGTTGAAGAGTCACAAAGGGGAGTTGAGGAGCCAAGCTTTTGGCTAGAACCTCATAACTCATGTAACAGGCTTTTGGGAACCAGGCTTTTGGCTAGGCATAGGTTTAGAAAGAGCTTGGGAGTTTTGTGAGAGCCTTGGCTTCTCCATAGCATCGAGGGAGTATACTTCTTTGGAGGGGCAGGTGTTGTTGACTTCACGTTCCACTATTAGGGATAGTGGTTCGTCAATGGTGTATGTATGATTGGAACTTCCACTTTTAATAAAAGCTCAGAGCCATCACTCTTTCATGCATATGTTGTGAATATAGTAGGACTATTCTTGTTATATTTTCAATGTATGTTATTTAACTTACGCTTATGCTTATGAACTATTTCTTTTTCATTGGTATGAATCTTGTTGAATGTGTGTTGTTGTATTAAATCATCATGGTTAACATGTGAACTATTTCACATACTATCTTGTTATGTCATTATGCTCGTGTGTTCCTTTCAAAATGTATACTATTACATACTTCTAAGGGGCTCACCTCTTTGCCCTTTTTGTTTTGGAACCTCCATGCATCACACTTGACTTTACGCAGGGTCACACACTTGCTCTCACCAAAGTTACCATACATCGCTTTATGTGTATTCGCAGCCAAGCCATATCATTAACACCCACTGTTAAGACTCCTACACCAAATGGTGTGAGGTCTAATTAGGGCTTCATATCAGGGAGGTCCTGTGAATGTTGGTGGGTCTAGCACCGTTAACATAAACCAACATAATAATATTACAATCAAGGGATTAATAATATAAACCCAAGCTATGTAAATTGTAAGATAAATTGTATAAACCATAAAATAAACATGGTTGACCATGATTGATTTTCATATTGAGACAATCCTTTTCGCAATGCCACATTCGATCATGGTTGTCAATGCTTGACCATGATTCATTTTCATATCAAGATGATCTTTGTCACAATGCGATGTTGGACCACGGTTGACCATGGTTGATTTTCATATGGAGAAAATCTTCGTCATAATACAATGTTGGACCATGGTTGACCATGATTGATCATGATTTACCATGATTGATATTTTAAACCATAGAGAATAATAAACCCAAGGGATTAATGTTAAAAACCCAAGGGATTATAAACCCAAGGTATATAAAGCCTAATATAAATATTATAAACCCTTAAATAAAAATACTTGACCATGATTGATATTATCAACTGAAGCGAATAATAAACCCAAGGGATTAATACTAAAAGCCCAAGGAATTATAATCCCAAGAGAATAATATTAAACCATAGTAATATGAACACTTAGATTGATAAACCCAAGGGATTGATATTGTAAATGTGAGGGAATAATATTAAGCCTTAGGAATATGAAGCCTTAGATTAATAAACCCAAGGGATTGATATTATAAACCCAAGGGAATAATAAACCCAAAGAAATAATATTAATCCCTAGGAATATGAACCCTTTGACTAATAAACATAAGAGATTGATATTATCAACCCAACATAATAATACTAAAACTAAGGAATTAATATTATAAACCCAAGGTATATAAACCCTAAAATAAATATTATAAACCCTGAAATAAACATGATTAACCATGGTTCACCATGGTTGTTTCTCATATTGAGACAACCTTTGTGACCGTGTGACATTGGACCATGGTTGTCCATGCTTGACAATGATTAATTTTCATATCAGGACAACCTTTGTCACAATGTGATGTTGGACCTCGGCTGACCATGGCTGATTTTAATATTGAGACAATATTTTGTACAATGTGATGTTGGACCATAATTGACTATGATTGATTTTATAAAACATGGTTAACCATAGTTGACCATAATTAATATTATAAACCCAAGAAAATAATAAGCCTAAGAAAATT
The DNA here is from genome assembly GCA_031772625.1 of Pinus tabuliformis. Taxonomy (NCBI): domain Eukaryota; kingdom Viridiplantae; phylum Streptophyta; class Pinopsida; order Pinales; family Pinaceae; genus Pinus; species Pinus tabuliformis. Next base: position 736,066,126 of record CM062813.1, read on the forward strand.
ATACTAAAAATGCAAAATATTATAAAAACCTAAGAGATTATTACTACAAGCCCAAAAAATTATATATTAATATTTTACTTAATATTAATATTAATATAAATATAAATATATTAATATATCCATTAATATATAAATTGATCAAAATATTATATATAAATTTTATTTAATAATTATTAACTTAAAATTAAATAAAATTATTAAATTAATATAATAAATTTAACATTTACTTAATCATAATATATTATTAAATTATATTTATATCTGTAACATTTATTTCATAAATTTTAAATTAAAATATAAAAACCTAATTAGGTTGGATTATCTTCACAAAATAGTGAGTAAAATTTCAAATAAATAAAATTAACATTCTATATTTTTACAATATTGAAATACATTCATTTTTTAACTTATTTATATGAAATTTATTTAATAATATCATTATAATGAAATATTTACTATTTATTTTTAATATTAATTTTTAAATTAATGAATTAATATATAATTATTAGTAGATTTATATATATATATAATTATTAGTAGATTTATATATATATATATATATATATATAGATATAGATATAACTTTATTATTATATTTATATCAAAATAAATTATTTTTCGTAATAAAGTTTATTATTGAATATGTTTTTTTTTAATCATTTGGAGATGGTTTTCTAGACCATTTCATCATCACTCTTTTTCCCTCTGTTATCTTTGATTTTTTATTTAATCAAATCTATAAATTTTATTTTCTTTGGTGAAAGAGTTCTGAGGCTCGGTGAAAGAGTTAAACACATACTCTATATATACTTGGGTGAAAGAGTTCTGAGGCTCGGTGAAAGAGTTAAACACGTACTATATATATTCTTCACATATATTCTTCGGTGAAAGAGTTCTGAGGCTCAGTGAAAAAGTTAAAAACATACTCTATATATTCTTCGCATATATCCTTCGGTGAAAGAGCTCTGGGGCTCAGTGAAAGAGTTAAACACATACTCTATATATTCTTCTCATATATTCTTCGGTGAAAGAGTTTTGAGGCTTAGTGAAAGAGTTAAAAACATACTCTATATATTCTTCGCATATTTTCTTCGGTGAAAAAGTTATGAGGCTCGGTGAAAGAGTTAAACACGTACTCTATATATACTTCGGTGAAAGAGTTTTGAGGCTTGGTGAAAGAGTTAAACATGTACTTTATATATTCTTCGGTGAAAGAGTTCTGAGGCTCGATGAAAGAGTTAAAAACGTACTCTATGTATTCTTCGGTCTGTGGGCTGCGGTGGGCACGGGCGATCTGCAGTCAGGTTTGTTGATATCAGGTGCACACATTCCTTATCTTTTTCTTTTTCTAATACATATTTGCTCATATAATTTCAAGTATGAATATTTCACCACAGTTACCAAAGATTACCAAGGGCAGACCTAGCACAATTACTCTACAAGGCCTTTATGAGTATATAGAGTCTCTAGAGAAATGTAGAGAAGAAAGAGAAGCCAAGCTAAAAAAAGAGTTAGAAGCCATGCTGGAAAATAATTTTTCATCTGTTGAAGACACGATCCAAAAACAAATAGAAAATAAAATAGAACTACTGGAGAATAAAATGGAGGCAATGGAGACTAGATTGCAGGTTATAGAAAAACAAAACCAAGATACTAACCAACCATCCCAGCAAGGAGATGCTGATACTTTAGAGAATCTTAAAATGAAAGACATAATTAAAGAACTAGAAGAAAAAGTTAATAGCCGCCTCACCCTAAATAATGTGGTAGATAAGTTAGATATCAAACCAATTAAAGATGAAATGAAAAATTAATAGAGTTAGACCACGAACGTAACAAAAGGGCCTTGAACCTTATAATATTTGGTTTAAAAGAGGAAGTAGATGAGGATACTTTAGCCTTAGCACAGACATAATTACATAATAGATTACAAATTGAAACAGTGTGTCTCACAGAAGCAACAAGGTTGGGGAAATTAACCGAGAATAAAGGAAGAATAATTTGCATAAAGGTGAGCTCCACTGATCATAAGTACGACATACTTAGTAAAACCTCAGGTCTAAAAGGAACAGGAATATTCATAAATGAAGATCTCATTCCAGAAGATCAAGCAAAATTAAGAAAGGAGGTTCAAAAGGTAAAAGAAGCTAGAAAGGAAGGAAAATGGGCAGTAATAAAAAATAGAAAAGCCTTTATTCGAGATAGAAACCAAAAAGATAGTAATCAATAGCAATTAAACATGCTCTGGATCCTTTGTTGGAACTGTCGGGGCTTCCCTGGAACAAAGGCCCCAAGCTAAGTTGGATTTCAAATGATGTTGATATTATTTTGCTTGTTGAAACTTGGGAGCACGAAGAATCTAAGGTCCCTAACATAGATGGCTTTACGCTATGGTCTACCTGGAACAAGCGATCCTCCCGTAGAGGCATTGGGGGAATAGCTTGTTACATTAAGAAGAACATCTCCCCCCATGCTAGGATTTATAAAAACGACTCTCACAACCAATATAGTTGGATAGAGATCAGAGACATTAATAATAAAAAGTCCTACATAGCAATATGTTATTTTCCCCCCATCAATTCTAACTTCTATAAGAAGAAGAATCTAGATAAAACTAACCCTTACAATGGTTTAGAGAATGATATTTCTAGCTTAAGGAATGATGGTAATATCCTTTTAATAGGTGACTTTAATGCTCAAAATTCAAACAACCAAGCTATTATTCTAAGAAATCATTCCAACCCTAATCCTCTTTGGTTAGATGAAGACCCTACTTTGGCTAGTAGGTACAAAAGGAGCTCTGAAGACCTCGGGGAAATTTTTTTTGGGTTGGAGCTAGTCAAGCTTTGTAGTTCTCAGGATCTCATAATTTGCAACAGTCTAAAGAAGTGGCCCAATTCCAGCAAGATGACCTGCATCCATGGACTTGGTAGTAGCATGGTAGACTACATTATTTCCGATCTCCCATTATACAATGAAATAATAAATTTTGATATCTTAAACGACCACGAACCTGACTCTGATCGTAGGCCTTTACTTATAACTCTGAATTTTATCATGGATAGAGTTCCCACAGAAAATAATACTTATAGCTAAAAGAACTTAATATTTGATAGAAATAAAAATGATCTCTTTCTAAATGAATTAAAAACTAATTTTCTTCCTTTATCTAGTATAGACAACATAGAAGACCTCTATCATAATTTTAATACAACCCTCTCATATTCTATTAACAAGTTCTCAATTGAAGTTTCAAATAATAAAAGAAATAGCAAAACCAATCCATGGTATGACAAAAATTGTAAAAGTGCAAGGAGAGCAATTAAGGAAGCTGTTGATGAATCTCTTAAAATGGACAAGATAAAAATATACAAGTCCTAACTAAAAGGAAAAAGAGCCAGTACATTCATCAAAGACAGGAGAATCTCTTACACCTCTCTAAGGTAGCTCCTAAGAAATTTTGGAGGCAGATTCTGACTACGAAGACTAAAGATAATAATAAAATTGCTCTTCACGATTGGAATTCCTATCTTAAAAACCTTTATGAATCTCCAAATGTCATGGATAATTTGGAAACCCTGCTTACAACGAAAGAAGTTTTCTCTTTAGAAGACATTAAGTTTGGGGTTAATAGCCTCGCTAATGGGAAAGCTAAGGACATTGAAGGTTACTGGGCGGAAATCTTAAAAATTGGAGGTCCTGTCCTCATCCCCCACATTCACAAGCTTTTCAATCAAGCAGTCAAGCAAGGGCTCCCTAAACCTTGGACTGAGAGCCTCATTATCCCTATTTTTAAAAGTGGGGAAACAAATAACCCCTCTAATTATCGGACAATTATGATCAGCCCTCTCTTAGCCAAGTTATATGGTAGTATTTTGGAAAAGAAGTTAAGCATATGGCTTGATAGTGAAGGTAAGCGAGCTAAAGGCCAAGCAGGTTTCAGAAGGCATCACTCAACAACAGACGACTTCATTACACTTAGGATCATTGTGGAGGAATGTCGTAATGATAAATCCAATTTATTTTGTTGCTTTGTGGACTTTAGAAAGGCTTTCGATACGGTTCCTAGATACAACCTTTGGAATAGATTAGAAGAGCTAAAGGTTCCTCTCGAGTTAAGAGCTGCCGCTATAAGGTTATACGAGAATGTAATTGCCAAGCTAAAGAGCAATGAGGGGTGGTCAAAAGATATTAAGTGTAACATCGGAGTTAAACATGGTTGCCCCCTCTCTCCTACCCTATTTGGCATTTACATCAATAAGCTTGAAGGCTACTTAGAGGAAGCAGGATGTGATGCCACGATCTTAGCTGGGATAGTCGTCATCCTTCTTCTTTATGCTGACGATATTGTTCTTTTGGCAAGGTGCCCATCTGATCTTGATAAGCAACTTAGGCTTCTTAAGGATTTCTTCTCTACCATGGGTATGACTGTTAACACTGACAAAACAAAAGTTATGATTATCAAATCCAAGAAGGACACTTACGCTAATTTTATGTATGACAATAATAACTTGGAGGAAGTGTATTCTTACAAGTACCTAGGAATTGATATTCATCACAAGCTCAACTGGAACCATAGCATTGAGAAAAGGATTAATGGGGGGTGGAAAGCTTATTTTGGTCTTGAAAATAATTGTAAAACAACAAACTTCGTAATGTGGGATAAAAAGAAGGTCCTCTTTGAAACTTTAGTCACCCCTATTATCTTATATGGCTGTGAGGTTTGGGGTTGCAGCATCTCCAGAGAATCATGGAGAAAGATTGAGCAAATCCAGAAATGTTTTATAACTTATAACCTGAAAATTAAAAGTAATACACCCTATCCTATTCTCCTTATAGAAGCACGTCTTTCCCCTATTGAGAGCCTAGCTATGATTAGGTTTCTGTTGTACAAGCACAAACTCAATAACATAGACGATCATAGACTTCCTAAGCTAGCTTTAAATTCCAGCCAAAACCACCTAAGGCTCAATCGAGCGTGGCATAAAGACACAAGGGCCTAGTTAAACTATTGGGAGATCAACGAGAATGATGCATTGCAAGACATTAATAACATTAAAGATATTGTTATTTCTAAGTTCAAAGAAAAAATGTGGTGTGAGAAAGATTTAGCGGCTAAAAGAAAATTAAGTTATTATAAGAAGGTCATCAACCCCACCCTAGAAGATCAAAAGTATCTCTCTATTTTAACTAGCTCAAAGAAGAAAATTAATATAGCAAAGATTAGAACGAATTCTCATGAGCTCCATAATGAAACAGGTCGTTGGGCAGTTCCTAAAACGCCATGGATGGAAAGGATCTGCCATATATGTGAGAATAGGAACATCGAGGATGAAAATCACTTCCTCTTAGAGTGCCCCGCGTACAACCACATTAGATCTCAGTTTCACAATCTTTGTTACAATACTGACCTTCCTAGCCTTTTACAATGTCAAAATTATAGTGAGCTCGGAAGGCTTCTCTCCAATCTTTTTGAGCATAGGAATAAAATCTTAAATCAAATTAAATAAGTTGTTTTTAGGTCCGATAAACCAATGTTTGGTCTCAGGGGACGTTAACCACCACCACCATCATCATCATTATATTTATATCAAAATAAATTATTTTTCGTAATAAAGTTTATTATTGAATATGTTTTTGTTTTTAAATCATTTGGAGATGGTTTTCTAGACCATTTCATTATCGCTCTTTTTCCCTCCGTTATCTTTGATTTTTTATTTAATCAAATCTATAAATTTTACTTTCGTGTTATTTTTATTTAATATGTCCATAAATTTTATTTTCATGTTTTATATTAGGTTTCCCTCCGTTATCTTTGATTTTTTATTTAATCAAACCTATAAATTTTATTTTCGTCCGTTAAGTTTAATTCATTTTTAAATTAATATTCATTTTCTTTTTTTAAATTAAGAAAAATGAGTTAAAACTAACATAATTAGTAAATATAAACATAAGGGAAAATAAAGAATTCTACCCATTCAAAATTAATAAAATTATAATTATATATAATTATATATATATATATATATATATTTATTACTTAGCAGTTTGTTGAAATTCTCTAATTATGTTATATTGTCACAAAAGAACTCATGTAATTTTTTTTGTTTAAACTATATATAAAGAAAAGTTTTTGATTAATTTTCACTTTTCCACATTCGTGATCTTAATTATCGTTTCCCAACACCTATGGGTTTTGGGATAACCATAAATCTCTTCATGGTATCAGAGCCTGGATCTAGGTTTAATTCCCAGCAACTACATTTGAGGGGCTGTTGGAGGAATGACCACACCTCTATGGAATACAAATTTCCACCATAGGGATCCTAGTTGCCACTTTGGAAAGTTCACACTGTGGGGTTCCTAGTTACCGGTTTGGATATTTTACATAGTGGGGATCCTAGTTACAAGTTTGGAAAGTTCTAGTTACCCTTTGGAAAGTTTACGTAGTCCGATTTAGAAAGATTGTTCCTAGTTACCAGTTTGGAAAGTTTACATAGTGGGGATCCTAGTTACAAGTTTGGAAAGTTCTAGTTACCGTTTGGAAAGTTTACGTAGTTACCGATTTAGAAAGATTGCCAACACCTACTGGTTTGGGGATCCTAGTTATAGGTTTGGAAAGGTTACCAACACTTGTTGATTTTAGGATACTAGAAAGTTACCAACACTTGCTAGTTTGGGGATACCAGTTACTGGGTTGGAAAGTTTACCAACACCTACTGGTTTGTGGATACTAGTTAGGAGTTTAGAGAGTTTACAACGTGGAGTTCCTAATTACCTAATTACCAACACCTACTGGTTTGGGGATACTAGTTACCTACTAGTTACCAGTTTAGAATGTTTGCAGCGTGGAAATCCTAGTTACCTAATTACCAACACTGGAAATCCTCTTCATTTTCTTTTATTTTAGGAAAACCTCTTCAACCATATTTAGCTACAACAATATGCACAATAATATGATCATCCTAATACTGTGAATTTGAGATACTAGTTACTGGTTTAGAAAGTTTACAGCGTGGAAATCCTAGTTACCTAATTACCCGTTTGGAAAGTTTACCAATCCCTACTCTTGGTACAAAAAAACCTCTTCATTTTCTTTTATTTTGTGAAAACCTCTTCAACTATATTTTACTACAATAATATGGTCATCCCAACACTTATAACTTAATTATATATGATTTTGTTGTAAATAAGAAAACTTAATTATATATGGTTTTGTAATAAATGGGAAGACCACCTATTTACAATTTATTTCCAAAAAAAAATATTCAATATTTAATTTATCTTCTAAAATCTAAATTCAAAAGTGTTGAATATATTTTCTTTTTTAATTCACCTTTATGAAATAAAATCATGATGTATTGTTTTTACCGTTGAAAACTTATTTTGATTATACATTTTCGAAATATTTCAAAATCATACTGAATGAATACCAAAATCCTCCAAACTGATTTCATGGCAATCACATAATCAGTTTTATATATTTCCAATCATATTTAATATATGAAAGCCGGTGTATCCCTGGTTAGAGTGAAAAAGAGTTTTAATATATGAAAGCTAGTGTATCCCTGGTTACGGTGAAAAAGAGTTTCAGAAATTGAGCTTATTTTGATTATACATTTTCAAAATATTTCAAAATCTTGCCGAATGAATGCCAAAATCCTCCAAAGTGCTTTCATGGCAATCGCATAATCAATTTTATATATTTCCAATCATATTTAACATATGAATGTTAGTGTATCCCCAGTTACCATGAAAAAGAGTTTCAGAAATTGAATTTATTTTGATTATACATTTTAAAAATATTTCAAAATCTCACTGAATGAATACCGAAATCCTCCCAACTGTTCTGATGACAATCACATTATCAGTTTTATAAATTTCCAATCATATTTAACATATGAATGCAAGTGTATCCCCGGTTCCAGTGAAAAAGAGTTTCAGAATTCGTTAACACCGACCATGCATTTTTACAGCAGAGTACTAATTTATCTCCTGCAAGAATGCAGAAATCATAATTTTCATTAATATGGGCCATTCGAGACTGTTCTTGTAAAATTTTATAGAAAAACTAAAAATCAACGATGCTCCATCTACCCTAAGTAATAAGGACGCCTACGGCGTAATAAAAGTCCAGTACAATGGATGTTCGAATGTTAGTAGCAAAATGTCGCGAGTACGATGAACTCATCTAACCAGTGGGGAGTCGAGTGTGGAGCGAGAAAACATTTTTATATTTATATTTTTTACAGTACTTTTCTTCATATAAAATAATCTCGGAGAGAACCAGGAAAAGTTTCATTCAATAAAGAAAGATTATTTTTCTACTTTTCTACATACATAACCAGGAAAAGCTTCATCCTCCCACAGAGATCCATAGAAATCCTCTGTTGTCTCAGCATATCCATACCCAGCATCCGAATAGTCCATAGTATTGGCGATTGAATCTCCCTCCATGTAGTTGATGATGATTCCAAATTCGTGAGGACAGATATGGTCTTCCAGGAAACCAAGTTCTGCGCCAACATCGTCAGGATCCTTGAAGTCTTTTATATCGCACACTAAGCTCCTTGCTTCAGAATTCCGTTCTGTCAATTCCTTTTCTTTAATTGAACCCATCTGATCATTACTTCCCTTCTCGTCAGTAGACTCAACACCATTATGTGTTCGCGCCTTCAACCCAATTTCCGCCATCACCATTATAGACTTCGAAACCGCGTTGAATCCGATCTCGCCGTCAAACTCATTGATGGTATCAATCCCTTCTGTGTTATTGCCATTGTTATCCATATCATCGATATTGTCGAGCAAGCTCATGAGATCACTGTCATACGCCAACGCTGTGCTAATGGTTCGCTTTGTGTCTGGCAAAGCCAATCCGCTATTCCAATATTCATCTCTCCCTCTCTTACTCTGAGAAAGTTGTGAGTAGGTGGCCATCTCTGCAAGGAAATGCTGAGACTAACACAAAACACATACAACAGAAAGCCCTGTTTGATAGTTGCATGGAGTTGGGTTCCGCACCACCTTGGCATCCCCAAAATTAGTTAATATAGATAGGTAGTGGTCGTGGAACAGAAAAATCCCGCGTGAGGTGAAATGCGCTTTGCCCAGAATCCGATCCCACGGATTTACCGTTGGGACGGCATGAGTAGGACTGTAGGACCCATGCTAAACAACCTTACAGTTGAAATCTCACTGCCATGGCCGCAAAAAACGGAATGAAACTGTCCATCACGATTTGAACTGAACCCCAAAAGGCTTTGCTACGCGTGGTACACAGCCTTTTGCCGAAGGTTTCGCCCAAGGACGAAGATGCTCGGTATTTTTCTATTTAAAAAATTATCACATGTAATGCTCCGTAATTTAGGGACATGAAAATATTTCTAAGTCGTGATTATCTTTCTCGATGTCTTTGACTTTTGTAGGTCTAATGCAAGTTGGCACTACTAATGTACTTATGCAAACGGACGAATACATTGCACTGGTACTAGAGTTGCCCTTTTTGTCAAAATTGTTAACTAGAAAACGATTAATTGTGCAATGATAACACTAACAATGTCACAATACTCTCAAATCAGAGATTAAATTTGATAGGAAGGGTGATTGGTTTTTCAAACACAATATATTTTTTTTATTTAATATTTTTTATTATTAAAATGGATATTAGAATGGTAGATATAATCAATTTTAATAGATTTTTCAGATTTGAAATTCTTATCATGTTATATAGCATACATGGTTCACGGAATTAATTAGTCATTGACTTATTATTAATTAGTTTTTTATTAGCGAATAGTTTCTCTTGAAGTGCGATTTTATGGAAAATGGTCTAATTTATTTTCCAATCTAATTTGTCTACAATGTGATAGGTTTCGTTGAAATCACAATGTTTTTCACAATGGAAGCGCCTTAAGGGATTTTGTGGGTGTTGAATCCAAAACATTAGTTTAAACAACACAAATCAAGATTTGCCAACAAACTAAACCACCGCCAAAAGCTTTAAAAAACACTCACTTAAAATTAATCCTTTGATTAAAGCTATAATTGACGTGTTAAGATTTAAATAATAAATATTAAGGATATATAGGGAGAGATTATCCTCTTATTGTATGTTAATTTTAAAAAGAATCTTATTCTTTTACCATTTAATTTTATTGCTAAATATAATTTTCATTAAATGTATTGAACGAATATTATTGTATTTGTATAGTTTAATTGAAATAATAATAATAATAATTAAAAGTGTAACATAATTATTAAATGTTTAGGTTTTTTATTCCCTAATCTATTTTATCACAAATATGTCAGGGATATGTTGTAATCATGAGATTAATCTATATAATCTATATAATTCCAAAAAGCTAAAACATTAAATAGTAAGACTCTAACATATTTTAATTTCAAGGTGATGATTAAGTGAAACACCAAATCAGAACATACTTTACCCCTCTCTAAATTTGAACATATAATCTCTTTAAAAGAAAAAAAACATGATCTTACTAGTTAATCCCACTCAAACTATAAAGTTTGAAGAAACCAAAATGCTTTTGTTGTGTATGGAATAATCTTAGTCTCATTATCATTATATTGACAATCCAATTAAAGAGAATCAATGTTCCCATATCATTTCACTTAATATCTTGGCTTAATATGTTTTTGGTGATACGTAATATAATACTAAATGTTATTATTTATGTAATGTAGAAATTTCAATGCACCTAGTTTAACCAAATTTTGATGCACTATCTTCCAACATGATAGGTAGCAATAATTTTAAACAGAGTTGTATAGCAATTATCTAGGTTAATATCTTTTTCATTTTTAGATCAAGTTAAGAGAAGCATAACTATTTGTATTAAATGAATGTCATACACAATTTTAATTAAAAATAATTATGTAATCCCCACCTTTGTATATGAGAAATATCTTTTTATTTATGGGTGAAATATACATATTTTTGTACTTAAAGGATTGGTCAAACAATAGGTTTAAAGGCATTCCGAGAAATATCTATTATGATCTTAACATGTCACATCCAAGAATTGAATATGGGTGGGGAGGATAACAACATTTCTCCCAGTCAATCAAGCTAAACCATATTGACAATGCAACCACAATTTTATTGTTGGTTTCTCTATGAAAACATCCCCTTTTCCCTTTTCCATATCTTCTACAACTTTTTAGTTCCATAATCTGATCTTGGCTTCTTTTATACTGTTGGACACCTAATCCTAAATGGGTTAGTGTGGAAGCTGAATAGACTAAGTAGTCCAAGAGACCTTGGGATGTGAAACCCAACGGTCACATGTTGTACTATAAATGTATATCTCTTGTTAACAAAAATTGCACTCTCATGATTTATCGTTCTTGCTCCCATGTGTGTTTAACATGGTATCAGAGCAGGCATATTCCTACCTTGCGTAATTATTTTTAAGCCATTTGTTTTATGGCCCTTATGTGTATGTGCAGATCATTTCATGAATATTTTCTCAGCTAACCTGTCATTTCTCCAGCACCATTTTTGGCCTCTCTCTGCCATTCTGAATCTTCTCAGTCATAATAACCTGCCTTATTCCCCTCAGACCTGAAATAAGCTACCTCTGCCAGTGCTACACATCTGTCCATATCATATTAACGATGTCCCATAACAGTTGAATGCGTTTGAATATTAATGTTGTGCGTTGAATTGGCCTGACATGCTGATAATTGAACGCTGGTCCAGCTCCTGTTGAATGCGTTATGGTTTGATATTGAATGGTATGCGTAACGCTGCCCATGCGTTTGAGTTTGTATTGCTTTAACGATTGAATGGTATATGCCCATGCGTTTGAGTTTGAACTGAATTTGTATCTGCGTTAAAACGACTTTGGTATTAGTTTTAACGTTGTCCAATAGTATCAATCAATAGTATCAAAGTTTGGTTTATTGAATGGTGTATTGAACGTTGAATGCGTATTAACGCTGTGGGTTTACTCACTGAAATACCATGGATTCCACGACTCTCTTAATCTGGAATATTAACGCTGTTTGGTCCAGCGTATATATGGTATTAAACTGCCGTGTTGTTGTTTGACATAGCGTTTGAGTTTGAATATTGAATGCGTTTTGATATGCGCTGTCTAATGAGCTTTGGTATACAGCGCTTGCATATGCATTGAATTAACATGGTATAGACATAAGTATGTGCACTATATCCCAACCGTGGAGACTTTTGTGAAAAGGTTCAACATAATCCTGACATGTGATACAGGTATGGGCCTCTTTGTATTTCCACAACTCTTGTATTTGCGGTAACGGCACTGGGAAATTATGCTTCCTATTTGTCTTCCATAAACAGTGAAGATAAAATTGACTGGAATTATGACATTAATTATATGAGCTGGGCTGCGTGCTTGATTTATGGATACATCTGTTTGGTACCCCTCAGATTTTATTTCCTCCTCCGTTACTTGGGCATATCAACACCCTTGGTGCAGCTGTGGTGTCTTTATGGATATTCTCTGTTTATCTTCATTCCAGCTTCGATTCTGTTAATCTTCCCAACTGAGTTTTTAAGATGGACTGTTATTGCTCTTGCTGGCTTAGCGGCAACAAGCTTTGTAGCACTGAATATGCGATCTTGCATGAGTGGAAGTGACAAATGGATTACAACATGCATAAGTGCATTTTTAATGCAAATATTCTTGACCTTTGTAATTAAGCTTTGTTTCTTTGTATGAATGGGAAGGGCGCATTTATATATTTGATATTGGTTCATTTAAAATAATGTTAAAATTAAATGATGGGGCATTGTCTCATTGACTTCTGAGTATATGAAATCAGATACTGAAACCCATATATAAATGATTGTGGAAATGATTCAAGAAGAGGATTCTGGGCTTAAAACCAGAATTAAAAGGGCTATTGTATTGAGGTTTGGTTGAGACAAAACTTTGTGCAATTTAATGTGAAATGGAAACCATATGGATAATGGCCCAGAGTGAGTGAAATGCCAAGCTTTTGATTGAATCCAGCATATGTGAATGTAATTGTGGTAATGAATCTGAATTATGAGAGCATTCAAAGTTGATGGGATTGATAGTTAAAATATGAATGAGGATGAAGGAAACTTCACATACAATGATTGATTTTTATTGAGTTTTCATGAACCATGAAATATGTGAACAGGTGTTTGATAAGCTTCCGCATGCAAATGATAAAATGTGAATTTGCTAGGAATTGAAAGGTAAGCTTCCACATATTAATTGAGATTGCCAGTGGTAGAAATTTGCCAGACATTGAGATACTGATTGAGCATAGGTCGAGATGCATGTTCATATGCATGTGCTACTATGAAACCCTTGAAATTGCAATGTTGACTTAGTTTATATGTCTGCATTGTTCCACATAAGATTATGAGATTATGTACAATTCTTTCTCTGGGAATCTGTAATCCCACAATTGTAGCTATTCCACATGTTATCATGAATGGTTATAGTCGCTATTGAACTTGACTATTCTTTTTCACTCGCCGAGAAAGTGAAGGAGTATTTGAAGGATTCAAGCAAGTTTGCAGTTGCTGCTGCCCCAGTGTGGCTTTGTATTTAAAATTCATTATAGTGCATTAATTCCTTGCTTCAACTACTGCATAAAGAGTTTGGTGGGCTGATTGTAATCTTTTAAGGAGAAAAGTTTTGTTGGTTGTTTTGTCAGAACATAATGCTGGTCATGAGTAAACTCTTATTTTCATGTAATGGATTGTAATGGTGCTTGCTGGTGGAACTCTGATCATTTGATGCACATGTATAAAGGATATTGCTGTGTACTGTGAGTAGGTATTACTTTTCTGCACTGAGTAGTAGTTATAAGGTGTAAATCTGGCATTAAAAAAAAATAAAAAATGGCTAGAATCAATGAAGTATTAGAGTTCCTCAAAACTCTAATGTCGTCTACTACTCATGATACATTAAAAGTTAGCAAAGTTTCTCTCACAGATGTTCAGGTCTGTCTACAAAATGCACAGGAAAAGATTGATTTTTTGCAGCTTGAATCATAGCTACAGGAAGAAGAGCTACATCAAAATGGACATCATTTTGAACCTGTTTTTGTTCAGAACATTGAGACAACCACCCATCAATAGCAAGTCAATAATGTTACAGTTCATTCAAATAAAGCAGCAGTTGTACATGCAGATGCAGAAACTCAGTCTGCAGTTCCCAAGCCCATCATCAGACCTTGGGAACAACTTGTGCACAACAAGCACAGAACTGGTCTTGGATATGACAAGGACTTGTCCTTTCATATTCCAGACTATGCCAAGCCCATTCAGTTTCAGAGTGCTGGATTCATTCATGACAGTTCACCTGCTCCTCATGACAGTTCAGCTTCAGCTGTTCCAGACTCTACCCCTCTTCCAGAGCAACAACAATGACAACAACAACAACAGATTGTGAAATGCCAACACTGCGACCGAGTTGGCCATTTGAAAGATCACTGTTTTGATCTTCGTCCATGTAAGCACTGTCATAAAACTAGCCATTCTTCACACAGATGCTTCAGCAACAAACACCCTGCAAGAACAAAGATTCATCTTGGATGGATCGCTTCTTGGCAATGGGCATCAACGGCCAAGAAGATATTAAAATCACATGTCAGAACTTGTTCTAGAGTATTGAACAGTCTTGCAATTGAGTTTTCTCCATCATCTCACCTTGTATCTGACAGGGGGGAAATGATGGTCATCTACAAGCTTCAAAGTTACATCAAGCGAGCCTGAGCCACAACCTGCCACACCAGTTTCAGAGTTGTAGCGAAAAAAAAAGATGCCCCTGAACATGCCTTCAGTTGGCAATCTGGGACACTTCCTCTAACAGAAGACTCCAGCTTCTTGCCAGTTTTGGAAGAGTTCCAGGAATTGCATTAAGCATTCCACAGTTGTTGGTCATCCTTAAACCATCACAGGTTGAGACTTCCCTTTTGAGGTTGAAGTTCTCCCTTTTATGTGGGGTGAGACCTCCCTTTATTGGTTGAAGGTTTCCCTCTTCAAAACAATAGGAGCACTTCCTCTAGTAGAAGACTTCAGCTTCTTGCTAGTTTTGGAAGAGTTTCGGGAACTGCACTAAGCGTTCCAGTGTTGGTGGTCATCCTTAAACCACCGCCCTTTATACCAACATTTCAGAGAGCACATTCAGCCTAGTGCTGCCATGCACTTTTTGCACATTTTGTATTACATCTCTCTTCTTGGACTCATACGTAACCCTTCGGATTAAGGGGGGGAATGTTGGACACCTAATCCTAAATGGGTTAGTATGGAAGCTGAATAGACTAAGTAGTCCAAGAGACCTTGGGATGTGAAACCCAACGGTCACATGTTGTACTATAAATGTATATCTCTTGTTAATAAAAATTGCACTCTCATGATTTATCATTCATATTGTTCTTGCTCCCATGTGTGTTTAACATATACCTTCCTATATTTATAGAGAGATGTAGTTAAAAAACAAATGAAATATTGATTGTTTGTTATATTGAGTTCAATTTGTATTTTAAAATAACTTGATATATTTTTGTCCTTACATAGATTGAAAAACTAGTAAGTCAAAGTCAACTATTCATAAATAAAATCAACTCTTTCATTCATATGGAATAAATTATTTCATATTAGATTCCATACTCCTCAATAAAATGCATTATAAGTACATAATTTTCCTATACTATATATGTTAAATTAGCTAATGCTTAGGGATTGAATGACAATGCTTAAGAATTGAATGGCAATGATATGTTGCATATGCACATGCTCTCCATGTAAAAATAGTACACAACAAGCTCAATACTGGTAAAAAAAAAACTACTCAATAAACTATATAGCTCATAGTATTAGTTAGTTTTAGCATTAGCTAACTACTCAATAAACTATATAGCTTAATCATAATATTAGTTAGTTTTAGCATTAACTATCGTATATAGTTTTAGTTAATTACAAAAAATAAAAAAATAGAAATTATAGTCTCACTATACTATTCACGCTTAAATAGTCAACCCATTGCATAAAAAGTTTGAAAATCACTATACATGTTAACGATGATCTTTTGGACAGAGAGTCCTTTTACATTAAGATATACCAAGTGATGGTTAAATGCCCAACAATGCACCAAAAAGAGTGTCCCAGCCTATACCGTAGAGTTTTTTTTTCCGAACATTGAATAGTTGGGTAGTGATACAATGAAATCGAGTAGGCATACTCATTTCCAATGCATGTTTGGGTTTAGAGGTTATCCAAGGTCTCACGTTATAACTTGTATCCAATAACTTAGAGAAGACCTATTGATGTAAGAAATTAAAACCATATTCCTATATTTAAAATGATTATTATTATAAATAGCATCATGATTATTATAAATAGCATCATTTCACTTTATAAGGTGTAGTGTTTTATTTCAAAAAGTCAGTGTCTCCCTTCAAAAAAGAAATAACCAAGTGAAAGTATATCATACAAGTTACATATCTAGGCTAGAGACTCAAGATAGACACTACTAGTCATATTGAATAACCATGTGACTTTGTGAAAACGTTGGACAGACTACAAGAAATCTGGGATTATTATTTTTTGCAAAATTATGTGACTTACAATGTTGTTTATTTATTTTACTAAATTTGAGGATCTAAGGTGCTTTTTAGAAATATAAGTTTATAGGTAAAATATATCAACGAACATAATTTGAACAAGTGCAATATGGTAGCGTAGTTTCTATTACATTAGGGACAATGTAGTTGCACAAAGCTCAGCGGTCGCATAGAATCCAGGTAAAAACTATTATTTTATTATGCTTTATTGTAAAAATAGAAATAAGATTTTCAAAATATAAACCAATAAAACTATTACCAATTAACATTTTTAATTTTATATATATATATATATATATATATATATAATAAAACATTAATATATTAGTCAAAAGTAAAAAACAAATCGATTTTGAATTTCGGTGAAAACTAATAAAACAAAAATTGTTCAAATCTATTTAAATTGTTTATATTTTTTTGTAATGCTTATAGTCTCACGTTATTATTATACTTTGAAATAAACATATGGAGTGTTAACAGAACTTATCCTCGTACCCAAATGTGTCGTAAGGTTTCAATCATGAGATTTTATTAAAAATAAGCTGAATCACCTTATCTACAAACATCAATTACGGGATTTGATTAGAGTCGTTGGGATTGCGTTGGGTGAGTTATGACCCATTATGAGCGATTGGAAAAGTTTTAATGCCTTTTGAGGTTGGAAAAGTCGATCTTCATGGCCAGCGCCCTTACTCTTGCGAAGGTAAGACCTTTCTATACGTTAATCCATCCTCCAAAGTTCTATTAATCCATTACGGAGAACCAATTAGTAAAACTTTATATCATAGTGGAAGTTGAATGAACAATAACTTGTTATATATTTGATGAACTATCATAATTTTGTCAAGAAAATACTCACCTAATTATTGAAATACCATGCATATGTTGCCATTGGACATAAATATACCAACATCTCCATTAACAAATGACAAAACTACTTATTACTCTCTAAAATTAAGTTGCATAGAATCAATTTATTCCTTTATGGACTTAAGTACCACAATAAAAAACTAAGTACCACAATAAAAAACAGTTAACTTATGAAGCTAAATTAGGTATTCGACCACACAAACAAAAGTGATTGTGCAATTGATCCATTAAAATTAGAAACCTTTTAGAATATGAAAATAGATCTACATGCAAGTTCAATGCACTTAGGTGAATGCAGACTTCGACTCCGTAGGGTACGGTGGGTTGGATTGACTTTCAATGGCTGTGATGTGGTTTGGCTTGGCTTTCTAGTTTGTTTGTACTACTAGATATTTGAAAAAGGATAAGCAGAGAATACCTTGGTGTTGTGATTCTCATCTCCATCTACTTACAAAAAATTGAAAAATAGTTACTTTAACAAAGTTTTCGTGTTTTGTGCTTTGGGGAAAATGCATTTGCACAAACTTTAGTAGTGGTCTAGAATCTAGCTAAAAGACTCATATTTTATTATGATCCATTGCACCGTATCATAAAGGTAGAAATAAGATCTTCAAAATATGAACCAATAGGATGATTACAAATTGAATTATATATGTATGTATGTATATATCTATATTATAAAATTAAAAATTAGTTAATATATTTGTCAAAGCTTAACTAATGGGTATTCAAAAGAAATTGCTAGATTGTCCTTGCTACTCATGTTAGAAATTATGCTTTGGGAAAAATTGCATAAAAGTTTATTCTATCTATTGGTCAATTCTAAATTAATAATGGCCAATAAGTAAATAGAATCTTATAGTCTTTCTTTGGTAGGAACTAAATTCTAAATTAATAGTGGCCAATAAGTAAATAGAATCTTATAGTCTTTCTTTAGTAGGAACTAATAAATTTAGATGTGAAGTGGATAAATTAATTGTTTACATACATAAATTTTGGTGGGTAGTAACCACTAGTAAGTGTATACATTTATAGTTTTACTCTTACATAAGTGCTCTCGAAAACATAAATAATGGTGGGATGTAACTCCTAGTAAGTATATATAGTTACTTCTTCTCCCTATCCATTTTTTATGCAAAAATGTTCTTAAACTATGGTGGAATGTAAGTGATGGTAAATATGTTATTTTTTTCAATATGAGCTATTCTGAAGTATTTTATTTTTGGATGGTTTTCGTACAAAAACTTAAGAATAAAAAATCACTACACAAATATCTAAAATCATGTATGACTATTGCAGTAGCCATATCCATAAATTATAGCATAAGATATGTAAGGCAATTATCCACCTGCCATTACATTGTGCAAAGTCTACAATAACATGGTCCAATCAAATGCTTAAAAAATATATTTTTAATAGTATTTAAAAATAAATATTTATTTTTAAATGTTGAACAGTATAAATTGCATTGATAAATGCTAAATTAATAATGATATAAATTGCATTGATAAATACTAAATTAATAATGATCAATAGAGAAATTGATTAATAAAATTGTTCTTGATCAAAATTAATAAAAAAAAACCATTAAATTTTAGATATCAATTCTTAAGTAAAAATTCTTAATAAAAATAACTTTACCTACTACTACACTACAATACAATGTCAAAACAAAAAAATAACAATACATATAAATAATAATAATAATTTAAATTATTAAATAAAATTATTTAATATTTGAAAAACCTTTCCATCTCTAAATTACATCAATTGAATATCCCTTTAAGAACAAGTATACCTCGTTGAATTAGCATCTCTTATCCATCCCTCATATTACCAACTCAAACATCCCTTTAAAAACAAGTATACCTCATTGAATTAACATCTCTTATCCATCTCTCATATTACCAACTCTCCGTACTAGTAAGGATTACATGAAAAGAAAAAACATTTTCCATTCTAAACCCTTCATGTATTAATAATAATAATTTAAATTATTAAATAAAATTATTTAATATTTGAAAAACCTTTCCATCTCTAAATTACATCAATTGAATATCCCTTTAAGAACAAGTATACCTCGTTGAATTAGCATCTCGTATCCATCCCTCAGATTACCAACTCAAACATCCCTTTAAAAACAAGTATACCTCATTGAATTAACATCTCTTATCCATCTCTCATATTACCAACTCTCCGTACTAGTAAGGATTACATGAAAAGAAAAAACATTTTCCATTCTAAACCCTTCCACGAATTCCACCCCTACTTGTGAATTCTATTCATTTGAATGCATATATGTACAAACAACTATATATTTGTATATTTTGCTTGCAATGGTTATAGATCATCCAATCCAACATTGCTAGTTTAAATGTAGAGGGCACTTAGATGTTATGTATATTTTGCTTGCAATGGTTATAGATCATCCAATCCAACATTGCTGGTTTAAATGTAGAGGGCACTTAGATGTTATGGTATATGAGTTTGGGTTAGCTTATAATAAAACAATGATAATGATAAGATTATTTTTATTAGTATAGATTTATATTAATTATAGATTTGGTAAATTTGGACAAGGACTAAATATTTTGAGGTGTGGTCTTTTTAGAGTGTAAAATTTGGAAAAGAGATTGCACCTCAAGAGATTTAATCTCTCTAGACATGTCATAAATCTTGTTTAGAGAGAAAGCATATGTAATTTCTCTCTATATATCTATATATATATATCTATATATATATCTATATATATATATATATATATATATATTTATTTATTTATTTGACGCCTTGAAAATCCCCTTGTGACCATGGATTGTGTATATTATAAACATAAACTTACTACTCCAACAAGTGATGCTAAATTTTAAACAAAATTACGTAAAAAGGGTAAAAAATGTAGAATAAGTAGATTATTAAAATTTTCTAACTATAGGATTTATTTTTCAAACGTTATATATAATACATAAATAATTGTTTTATATACACTTGGAATAACGCTTACAATAGTATAAGTTATCACTCTAAAATTTCCCTAGGGTTGCCATGTTGTGTTTAAAGAAATAATAGAGGTAACTACAAATGTACTTTTGAGATTACGATCTAGCCTTCCTAATGCTCAAAGAGGGTTCTCTCTTAATGATTTAACTTTGCTGAATTAATTGATTTTAGGCTAGTTATTTAAGCTTGATTGGGTTTTCATTTGATTTGGTGGTGGAATCACTGATTTAGATGTATATATGAATGTCTTTTTACATTGGGCTATGGAGTCAAAATGTTGAGAAAACAGGACTGAATCAAGTTCTAAATGAAGTGTCCACAGGGCAAGGTAGCTGAGCAAATTCAGATCTTTTAGGCTGAAGGGTGAGGTGGTTTTCTGTCGGGATCAAGAAGCAGTTAAGGATTCCTCAAATCGGATAATGGGGGAAATGAAAGAGGTCAATCGAAACTAGGGAGCAATGAAGAATTCCCTACTCTAGATATCAGAAGAAAACATAAAAATGAATAATAGTTCAGAACAGAGTGTAATTAAACATATTCTGCAATAATATTCCTGTTATAACATTTAAATTTGGAAAACATACAAGTTTATGGAATACTTAAGAAAATAATAATTTGAACGATTGAAAGATACTTCATTGAAGTTGCCCAACGCATGAAGCCTCTAATGCAATGCCTTTATTACTTGTCCAGTCTGCTGACTTGAAAATGTTACAATAAACCCTTAGGTTTCAGATTAATACAAAAACAAAAAGGTTCAACAATCCCCCCTCAATACTTCGAATTGTGAAGTATCTATACAAGAACTACTACAAAATATCCTAAACTGATTTAGGAATTATTCAGGAAAAAATAAATATCTTCAGGCAATAAGATAGAGACAACGATCTAACTAATGCAAGTTGTCCCTATTTATTTGGCTTTGCTATTTTCTTTCACTGATATTTTGTTGCTTTATCTCTTTTGTTGTTTTTCTTTATGCTGGTCATCCCTTTACTTTGCCTTTGACTTTTACACTCTGTCCTTCATCTGATACTCCTTAACTTAACTGATCTGTTTTCACTATTTTACCTTTCACAGTAAGTCATTCAACTTTCCCCAAGTCTTTGCATCTAGTAATTTAATCTTTACCATTCTTCCGAAGATCTCATCAGTTTCAGTGTACTTTACAAAAGTAGGCTTGTTTATAAAGAGATGTTTTACCTCATGTTGGAGGTAAAAGAGGTTCTCAAAAGTCTAATAAAGCACTTTTCCTGTAGGAATTCCTTTCATGGACGAATTGTTGGACTGTTCCTTGGCCACTTCTCTGATTTTCTTATCACAATGTACATGTTTCATCGACCTGTTATTAATCACTAATGGATTAGGTAGACCTTTCTACCTCAAAACATCAAATTTAACCATGAATCTGGCTATTGCTAGATCCATTGTGTGGCATTTCTCCTCAAGCTGTATCATCAAATTCCTTTTGGTGATTACTCTCATTACTTCTAGTATGGTTCATGCTCTGTCAGTTATTCCAAGCTCCTGCACTTCATATTTGTTTTTTGTATTAAGGAACTAGATTATTCTTGAGGCTTCTTTTGGCTTATCTCCAAGTTTGGCTCTTACCCTTTGAATTGCCTCACCAACTTCTTTGACAAAATCATTCTACTCAAATATCACCTGTATAGAAGGACAAATATCATTAACTGAGTTAATGATATTGGCCCATAGCTGTTGCTTTGCTTGGGCAAGAGGTTCTTTCAATGCCAACTCTTTCTCTAACTTCTGTATCCTTTCAGTCAATTTGTTTGGCTTCTGTGTTTCATCCTTATGCATGATTTGAACTAGTTTATTTTAATCCTCTAAACTTTTTATTTGATCTTTAAGCCTATTTATTTCATTTGTTTGGATGGACATATCCTGCACAGCTTTGATTAATTTACTTGCTTCATCACTAGGATGAGCTGCTGCTGTAGATGATCCTATAACTGATGTAGTTTCTGATGTAGTGGGAACTGCTATGGCTACTGGAACTGCTGAAGTGGAAGGAACTGTTGTAGTAACTGTAGGAATGGTAGCGACAGTAACTGCTTCCATGCTGGCCTTTTTCTCATGTACTAACTTATCCATCTCATTTTCCATTTCTGTTAATTGAGCAGTTAATTGAAGAATGAGGTTCATCATTTCATCTTTTTGGCTCTGATTCTCTAGAACTTCCTTGGTCTGTGGATGTTCAGTAGGAGGCAATTTAAGTTGTTTCTTCAATACAACAATGTTTGCATCCTTTTTCTTAATGAGTTTTTCTGCACCTTTGACATTCTTTGGATCATATCCCATTTCAATAACCAAATCTTCAAGGGATTTAATTTTGTTATCTTTAGCCCTGAGGATGATTTTTCTAGTTTCAACTGTACTTTTACATTTTCTAAAGAATTGTGAAGCTTTTGGGCACTCATAGCTTTGTTAGTCATAGTTGAGTATAGAATTTCTCCTGCTTGCTTATGAAATTCTATTTGGTCTAGAGGATGAACATCTTTGGCAGAGATCTCATAATTTGTCTTTTTGTAATCTGTTGCCGACTTAGGATGTGTACTATGGGCTGCAAAAATGTCATCTGCATTTTTCTTGTCTTATAATCAAATGCAGAAAGTAATCTGTTGTGGCTGCCAAGAGTCTGCTTCAAGTACTGTGAATATATTTCAGCTTTTATTTCTTCATTTTTGGCCTTAATATCTCTGTATCTTTCTTTGATGTCCATTTCTCTATCCTTTGGTTCACTAGATGAAGAGACTTCAACACTATGTTGCTTTTGAATGATCTGATCACTAGAAGTTGAAGGCTGATGAGTTTCCTTTGAAGTTGAAGGAGGTGCATTTTCTTTAATGACAATGTCTATATCAATGATCTCAATTCTAACAATTTCTTCTTCTTGCTCATTTACTTGGTTTATCTTTGTTCTTTTTCTATACATATTTTCAAATTTTTTATCTGTCGTATCTTTGTTTGAGCACGAACCTTATTCTCTAGTCCTTTTTGCATTTATGTCTTGTAGGGATGGAGTATGTAGAATGGAACTAGTATCCACCTGCTCCTCCATATCTAGTAAGGTGTTTCCCAACCATTCTCACTGGTTGCCATATCTTTCAATCTCTGGATTGGACTCATGCATAAAAGGGCTCAATTTAAACTTGAGTCTTAGTTTTTTTATGACACCCAAAGGATCATACTACCATTTGAAACTATCACTGGACTTCATCTCTTGTAAACATCTCTCTGCTTCCTCTCCAACCTCCCTATTATTGAGATAAAAGGACCAAGTTGGTTCTTGATTTTAAACTGTGTTTTCTTCCTGGCTGATAGAGAATTAACATAATCTAAATTTATGGTCTTCCTAATATATTTTAGTGCAAATTTCCTCATGGGTAGATATTTGGGACGCTTATATGGAGTCAGTTGACATCCATACACCCTAATTTCAGTGTGGTTCTGGTATAAATACTAGTCTCCTATTCTGATTTGTTTTAACAACTGTAAAACTTTCTTTATTTCATCACTGACCCTGGGTTGATTACTACTGCTTAGCATGTTAACCACTGGGTGAAAAAATGGATCAATGAACTCTTAGTAGCTGAAAACAGTGGAATATTTTTGGATTAAGGGTGTCCAAAATATAACAGAACTAGGATGGTGCTCAGTTTCCAGTTTTTGGATGTTAACTGTAAATATTTCTGAATGGAAGTAAAGAAACATATGGAACAATAATAAAGAGTATTTGAATACTCTTTCATCTAGCAATATGATCAGTTGATCATGTATTCTGTCTACTAAGAATTGGGAAAAATTGAAAATTGTAGCTAGAGGCTTTCCTAGGAAAAAAATAGAAAGGAAACCAAGTATAGGCTCATCTACATGTTCATCAGTGGTATATCCTAGAATATAGGACAACATGGTTACAATCTGTCTGGTTCTCTCAGAGAAAATGGTGGTAGAATGGGGAGGGCTGCCTATGGGAACTTGAAATTTTTCTAGGAGGAAAGTCTGAAAAATTTGGGATCTCTTGGGAAGGTCTAGCTTTAGGTACAGATCAATAACGTTTTCAATAGAAAATGGGGTTTCATTAGGCTTTGGATGGATTTGCAAAATTTCATTTATTGATCCTGCAGTGATTGTGAACAAAATTTGCTTGTTAGGAGAGTCTATGGCTCTTTGACTTGGGATGTATTAGAGTTGGCATAAGTGGATTATTTCAGGGAAATGGTATACATGTGGGAACAAGTATTTGGTTAAATTTGACTCCCATAGTTGAATATCATCATTCTGGTTGAGGAATTTATCTTTGCTCCAACAGTGGAGTTTTAATAGATTGCTAGGGGATGTTGTGTCTTTCATATAGAAATCTCTATTGGCCAGTGGGAGTTTACTAATATCTAGGTGAGGACTTTGTAGGGGTTTTGCATCTAGAATTCTTTGGGAAGCCATAAATTTGTTTATTTTATTCAATTTATCTCTATCTGGTTTAAGAAGTAGGCTTAGGACCTCTGAATAGTGTGAAACGATGAATACAATCTACAGAAAGGGTTTTGGATGAAACCATGGGATTTATTTAGGTCAACAAGGTTTTTAATTAGTTCAATTGATTAACCTATTAGAAATTTTGTGCAAAGCTTTAAGTACAGGCCTTTCGCACTTTCAGAATACCTGGAAAATGAAGCTTTGGTATGCAGAAAGGTTCTCTGGGGGCAGCAAAGGCTTTTTGAGGCTTCAATGGTCTTTAAGCTACTTCAAATCGGAGTTTGCAACGTCTTCTAGTTGTAGATGGCTTAGAACAGTTCGGTGGATCTTTTGGTTCTTTAGAATAGGTTGCGAGAGGCTCTTTGCAACAATAATAGTGAAAATATTAGAAAGGATGGATTTTTCATTTTTAACCAACAGTGGTTAAACTTTGGGCACGTGGTTAAACTTAAACAGCAAGGTGGCTTCATTTGATGCGAGGAGGCGGTATTATGGTTTATCGCACCACTTTTGAGTGGTAGGGTGCTATTATTTTGGAGGACATGATATAACATGGGGCTGCCACGTAGAAAAAAGGCGAGCAGGCAAAACCACTAATCTCGTGTGCTTTTGGGATGTCAAAGGTTGGACATCGGAGCGCGCGATATGGGATGCGGGCCATTGGATTTGGAGGTGGGTGATCAGAGGGTTATCGTGTAGTGGAGTTGTGAGGGATGAGTCGAGATGTGGGGATGGGTTATAAATAGGCATAGTTTAAATGATAGTGAGAGTTTAAATGAAGTGGGACCCAAGGATATTGTATGCGGAGGGGTATAATGCATATTGCGAAGGTTTAATATGGTGGGGATTAGGATTATATGGCAGGGAATAAATATATCAAAACTATAGCTTAAAATAATATATAGGGGTCTTGAGGAAATATGAGAGCGAGTGCTAGAAACACATTAGGGATGAGTTAAATAATATTCGGGGGGAGATTTTTTCATAGGGTCTGATTACCTTAAGGGAAGGGTTTTAATGATCGGAATGGGTTTTTTAAGCTAGGGAAAGGGTTTTAGGATTTAGGAAAGGGGAATGTGTTAGAACAAGGGAAAATGAGTTTGGAAGGATGTTAGTAATATAAAATGATCCAATTGATGCTCTCCATGCCTTGTGAAAACTGCTTCTGCCTACCCATCATTTACCCTAACATTTTTTTCTTCATTTACTGGGTGCATTTGAGCTTGCTAAACCTTCATTTATTTTTCTTTTGTAAGCAAACTATATATTTCTATCCTTATGAATTTCCAATGGCTCAAATTAAACTATTGAGCTCATTATTTTTCTCTACTTAACTATTGATCTGCCAAGATTAAACAGTTTGGCTATATCTTTATTCTCTATCTATCAGCATGAACATTAAAGCATGAATGAATCAAGATTAAACTTTTTGACCATCATGGATTGTGGCATTTTTGACAAGCTGCACACAATCTTATTTTGCAAAGCAAAGAAAAAAGTAGTGGCATTTGATTTTGCATCACCTTTAGAATCTATTTTTTATATCTTTTTGGTGGGGTTCATATTTTATTTTATTTTTTGAACCTTTTCTTTTAGTCCTTTGTTTTTTATTTTAGGACTTCACCCTCTTTACATTTTTATTTTTAATATGGGAAAACATTTTGCAGAAAGCAAAAGTATGTACAATAATACAAGACTAATCATAGTCAATTAAAAATTATGAATCCTATTATTATAGGACCCTAACAGTGGCTCCACATGGGGATGACATTCCCTTGTGAAATGTCAAGAACTTTTAAGATCAGTAGCCTTTGAAACTTTGATTGTGCTTGCCTTGTAACTGCTTTTCTGTGATTTGCTTTATTCATACATATGATGCTACACCTTTCAAAGCTTATGGCCTTCTCTTCGAGCTTCAACCTCAAAATGTAATCATCCAATCCAATCTAAACTTTGCAATGTTATGTACAATGAGAAAAGTAAACAAATGAACTAATGTTAATATGGGGAAAGGTAACACTTCATCATTCTACCATTGACTGGTTCACCTGGTAGATCTGTTCCATCTAACTGTTTCAAGAAAAATGCATTGTTACCTCTGTAACCATAAATGATGTAAGGGCCTTGCCATAGGAAATCAAATTTCCCATGTTTACCTTTTTCTTCTCTTCTGGAATCCCATTTGAGTACTTTTTCACCTATGTAAAAATCATCAGCTTTGGTTTTCTTATCAAAAATCTTTTTGATTTTATCTTGGATCACTTAGGATTTGTCATAGACTTCTTCCCTGGTTTGCTACAAATGTATTGTCTGATTTATCCTCCTTTGGATATCATTTAGTTCTACTTGCAATTCTTGGATCATCTTCAGCATCGGTACTCCTAACGAGGATGGAAAAACAACATCCATTCCATTTACTAGTTGATAAGGAGATGTACCAATGGACCTTTTTGTAGCTAGTCTGTCTACCCATAAGGCATTAACCAACTTTTAGTTCCAGGTCTTCTTATTGTCTTCTAACAGTTTCTTGATGATATTAGCTAGGCTTTTTTTTGAGGATTTTTCAAGTCCATTACCTTGAGGGTAATAGGCTGTGGAATGGCCAAGGGTAATGTGGTATTGGTTACAAAAGTCTACCATTTTCTCTGATTTAAAGGCAACAACATTATCAGAGATGAGCTTTTGTGGGCATCCAAATCTAGAAAGGATGTTGTTTTCAAGGAATGAAATGATGACAGAATCTGTGGCTTGTCTAGAAGGGATGGCTTCTATCCATTTAGTAAAGTAATCAGTGGCTATCAAAATCCATTTATGTTGGGCTGAGGAGGATGGGTGAATTTCACCAATGAAGTCTAGACCCCATTGCTGAAATGGAATTTCTATGGAGATGGGTTTGAGGGGTAATGGTAAGAGTTTCTTCTTGCCTTCAAATATTTGGCATTTGTGACAGGAGGTCACATATTTTCTGACATCTGCAAAAAGGGTGGGCCAGTAAAAACCTTCCCTTAAAATCTTATCAACAGTTGTTTTCCAGTATAGGTGTCCCCCACAATCTCCTGCATGAAATTCCTGCATGACTTTGTCAGCTTCATCTTTTAATAAACAATTTAACAAAATGCCACCATTATCTTTCCAAAATAAAACATTGTCTAAGATACAATATTTCATTGCTTTCATCTTTAGGAATCTACTTTTAGTTCTAGATAAACTAGGAGGAGCTTGTAGGTTGAGTAAAACGAAAATAATGTTTGCATACCAGGGTGAATCTATGAAAGCCTCACTAATTTTTGGAGTCACCATCTCTTCCCGATCATCTATAGCAACAATGAAATTTAAGTCTAAGGCTTGACAGTTTGATTCAGCCATGAGTTTGCCTAAACCTTGGCCTTTAATCAAATTTTTAGGCTTGATCTCAATGTCATATTCTAGTATGGTGGCAATCCATTTGCCTCCTTCTCCATCAAGCCCATTCTAAGTTAGAATTTCCTTTACAATTGAGTTTGGAACATATGCTATTATGTGAGAGTACAGAATATATACTCTGAAATCCTTTATGGCTTTCACTAAATCAAGAACTTGTTTTTCCATTATATTATACTTTAGTGTAGCATCTCTCAAAGCTTTACTGAAGAAGGCGATGGGTTGTTCATAACCCTCATGATTCTTTTGCAACAAGACTGCTGTAATAGTGTGTTCTAAAGCAAATGAAAAAATTATGAAGTCTTTGTTGAAATTAGGACTTATGAGAATAAGTGTTTTAGTAAGGGCTTCTTTGATTGCCTCAAAAGACTACTTAGCCTCTACTTTCCACTTAAGTGTTGAATCCTTTTTCAACATGTTATTCAAATATCTAATTAGTTATGCTAAGTTAGAAATAAATCTTCTAAGAAAAATTATTTTACCTAAAAATGATTGCAATTCTTTAATGTTCCTAGGATGACTGATGTTTAGGATTGCTTCTATTCTGGCTGGATCAATTCTAATGCGCTCTTTTGAAATTATGTGTCCTAAGAGTTTACCTTCTTCTAGCCCAAAGAGTGTTTTTTTGGGATTCAAAGAAATGTCAAATTCTCTACATTTAATAAAACTCTTCTCAAATGATCTAGATGTTCATTATCTAATTTGGAAACCACTGTGATATCATCTTGGTAAAAAAATAAGAAGTCATGTATTTCTCTTGAAAACGCTATGTCCATTGCTCTTTGGAATGTTGCTCCAACATTCATCAATCCAAAGGGCATTTTTAAATACATGAAAGTTCCCCAAGGAGTGGTGAATGCAGTCTTTGCTTGATCTTTGGGTTGGACTAGGATTTGATTGAATCCAAAGAATCCATAAAGTAATGAAATTTTGGATGACCCTACTACCCTCTGGAGAATGTGGTCCATTTTAGGGAGGGGATAGTTATCCTTCAGTGATACTTTGTTCAAGTTTCTGAAATCAACACAGAGTCTGATTTCTCTTGTTTTCTTTCAAGTGGTGACTAAATTAGAGACCCAATCTAAATATATAATTGGTGCTATGATTTGTGCCTCATACATCATTTTTACTTCTTTTTCTGTCAATGGCATAAGAACCAAATTAATCCTCCTAAGATTTTTTTAAAAGGGTTTCTGATCTTCTTTGATGGGTATTTTATGTTGAATAATGTTGGTGTCATAATATTTGAGGTCTTCATAACTCCAGGCAAAGACATCTTGAAATTCTTTAAACAGACTTATGTATTTCAACTTTTCAGTTGGAGGTAATGCTTTGGATAATTTAATAAGCTTAGGTTTTTCTTCTATTCCTATATTACATTCTTCTATGTCTGATCTTAAAGGCTCCATTTTTGGTTTTCTAGCTACATAATTTGAATCAAACAAATCTTCCAATGGGGCTAATCCCTTAGGAAAAAAGTTATTTTTAAGGTTTAAAATCTCAGAATCATCATTGACTATTTCTTCTATTTCTACTTTTTCTAAGTTATATATTTCTACTTTAGTGAATTTAGTGGGTTTATTTACATCTACAACATTTATATCTATCTCACTATTTATGATGTCATCTACTGTACAATCAGTATCTATGTTACAGTTTTGGAACACTCCCTTAGCATTCATAAAATTATAGATTTGAGAATCTTGTGAAAAAATCTGCCAATATTTCAGATTATCAAGTATAACAGGCTTGTGTCTTACCTCTGCAGTGTACTGGTGATTGGGCTGAAAAGGTAATCTGCAAGTGCTAGCGAAAGTACCCAAATTGTGAGTTTTCATGTTCCGTTTCCTAGGAATAATAACGAAACCAATCTCAAGAAGTTCTTTAATTAGATCTAGAACAATTTTTCTGTATTGGCTAAGTCTAGGATTATTCATAGAATACTCTCCTTTAATTTGTCTTATGATCAATTTTGAGTCTCCCATGATAGAAACTCTCTTGGCTCCAAGGTTTCTTACAATTTGCAATCCTAAGATTAATGCTTCATACTCTGCCATGTTGTTAGTGCATTTTAAGTTTAATCTAAAGGCATGACCTTCGGAATTATTATTTTCCATGTTATGAATCCAAACTTCTGCACTTGCTCCTAATCTGTTCATTGAACCATCAAAATCTAGGTTCCACCTAGATTCATGAAATATATTATTACTGTCAAGTTCTTTATGTTTTCCTTCTAAAGTTGTGATTTCATTTTCGTCATTGTCTGAATTATACAAGATAAAAGAGTCCAGATCAGAATGCATGGAATAAATAGGGTAATCCTGAGGTCTTTCTGAACTACTTACCATGTATTTGATCAAGGTTTCTCTATAAAGCTTTCTTTGTTGTCCAAATACATAAATGGTAGCATATGACTTGTCTAATTGCAGAGATCCTTGTAATTTTTCTCCCCATGAGTGAGATAACAACATACCATATTTAGGTGGAATATCAGCAACTACTATGTCCATAACAATACTTTTTGGTGGGCATTTGACTAGAGTTACACACAGATATTTTATTAGGCCTAGGCATTTGACTTGACTAGAATCAAAGGAAAACAGGTCCTTGTAGGGTCTATTGATGTCTAAGTTTAATCTTTCCATGACTGCTTTAGGCATTAGGTTATGAGATGCTCCTGAATCTAACATAGCATTATGTAGGATTTTATCATGAACATTTAAGCTAATGTAGAATGGAGGAATACCCCCTTGTTTGATGTTTTCCATTCACTTCTGTACAAAATAATAACATAGGTTGATCATCATTAATGTTTACAACATCTTCTCCTTCACCTATGTTAAGTGTTTCAATAATTTGTGCTTTGTATGATTCATTTTTCACTAGCTCTGTTAAAGGAACTACTATTTTCAACTTGGCTAACTCAATTTTGATATTGAATGGCATTTGAGTTTTTCCTAGTTGAATGATTTCATTTTTAGCAATTTTGGTTTGTGTGTTTTTGTCTTCTTTACCGGAACTTGGTAATTCAGTTTGTGTATCAATGGTTTTTCTTTCAATTTTCTTGTTTGGAATAGTTTGAGTAGCAATTGAAGTTTGAGTTTCGGCTGAAGTTTGAGTTTTAGTTGAAGTTATGTCTACAATTTTTGGGCTGGAAGCCTCCTGAGTTCCTCTAGGTAGAATTTGTAGAACTTTGGTCATAGGAGCTTCTGATATTTTCTTAGTTTGAGTTTGGACTGATTTATTAGTAGGAACTTCTGTGTTCTTTTTGCTTCTAAGGCTATATTATTTGTGAACTTCATAAATAGTAGATTCATAGCCTTGCTTGTAGTCAAAGGACTCTTGAGATTCTAATTGTAATTGTTGTAACATGTACAATTCCTATTCTTCTTGGGCAAGAAAAATGGTGTTTTTATTGTTTACTCCCATCAAGTTTATCTGGGTGTCCTGGTCTTCTTCAAGTTGTTGTGAACCTTTAGCATAATTTTCCTAGAAAGGTGGCCTAATTTTTTGATCGGGTGTTCCTTCGTTTCATTTTCCAGTATTAGGATTTTTCCTAAAGTTAGGGTTTCTGATTTTAGGTCCTTGTTGATTTTCCCACTGAGGTTTTCTTTCCATATTCTCTAATCTATCCATTACCTTTTCTAAACCTTTAGCCAAAGTGTCTATCTTAACATCTAAAGTGGATGGTTCTTCCTTAATGGTAACTCTCCTCTCATTCCTCATTCTAGCTCTTTTAGCCAAGAAGTTAACTTCTACACTAACTGCATCACTTTGCATGTGTTCTAAAGTTGGAGGGTTTCTTTCTCTCAATTGGTAATACATATCAGTGTTAAAACCATCAGGAAACTTTATTAGTGCCAAGTCTGGTGGAGGTTTGATATTTGTAGGGATTGCATTATAAATATTGTTTAATCTAGTACAATAGTCCTGAACAAATTCATTAGGAGTTCTTCTAATGTTTTCATATTCAGACAATATTTGTAAACAATCTATTGATAAACAAACTATGGAAAATAGTTAAATCAATAATATGACTAGCAGGTAAAGATTTAAACCATTTCTTGACATCTCCTACTAGTGTTTGTGTAAATAATCTCATTTGTACATCTTCTTCATCAATTTCAAGTAATTCAAAACAATCACTCATTTTATGTACATGTTGTTGTGCAGTATATTGACCAGTACCATCAAACTGAAATATTTTACTCTGGTAGTCTTGGGGCATGGCATGTACTTGATATGGTAAGGCCAAAGGAGCATATCTGGCAGCCATGGCTAGGATTCTAGCGTGGCTAGGAGGTAAAGTGATAGTGCTTGAAGATGAACTTGAAGTGCTTGCAGATGAGCTTGAAGTGCTAGAAAATGTAGCAGAAGTGCTAGAAGATGAACTTGGAAGGTTAGGTTGGAGAGGAAGTTTAGGTATAACTGGCTTTGTGGAATGAATTGTGGTGGATATTATACATGGGTGGTACCGAATGAGGTTATAATTACATTTTCTAAAGGTACTGTAGAGTGTTTAGAGGTAGCAGCAGTTAGGGCAACTAATTCAACTGACTGTTGAAAATAAGCTTCATCTATGTTCCTTATCAAAGTTGAGGTTAACGCTTCAAGCTTTTCAAAAGTGTCTAGAACATGTTGGTCTAAATTAGGATGTATAGTATTCTTCTTTTATTTAAAAAATTGAATAAAATTAGGGTCTATTACAGTATCATAGACTGAATTTTTTGATTTGGTATGAAATAAAGAATGCTCAAATGATAAATCAAATTGAATATCCTCTAAGTTTGAAAATTCTATAGGAAGTGAATTTGCTTTGATTAACTAGCCAATACTTCCTTGGCTTTCTACTTTATTGTTTTTTCTTAAGATTCTGTCTAGATTATCAACTATTATATTAGGGTTTGGATTTGGTTGTGCCCTGGTAGAGTATGTTCTTTTGGAAGCCAATATTTTAATTTTTTTTGTTTTTTATTGAAACTTTTGACAACCCCAAAATGGCCTTAAGGTGAAAAGATGAGATTTAGTATTTCCTTTAAGGTTTATTAAACTAAGGACTGATGTTCCTCAGTATGGTCGCCACTATGTTATCACTCTAAAATTTCCTTAGAGTTGTCATGTTGTGTTTAAAGAAATAATAGAGGTAACCACAAACCTACTTTTGAGATTAGGATCTAGCCTTCCTAATGCTTAGAGAGGGAAATATCTTAATGATTTAACTTTGTTGAATTAATTGCTTTTAGGCTAGTTATTTAAGATTAATTGGGTTTTGATTTGATTTGGTGGTGGAATCACTGATTTAGATGTATAGATGTGTTAAGGGACAAATTCCCCTAGGGTCTTGCGTTGATACCCTAGCAGATCAGAGGTTATTTACAGATAGAAACACACATTCCATACAGCCATGATGCTAATATAAACAAACTATATGAAAAAGGGGTGCACCTGAGGGTCCTTCGTTTGAGAAGATCTAGTTAGGGTCCAAACCCTCTTGGATTTCCTTTTAGTCCTTCAACCTGCAAAACAAACAATTCCAGAAAATACAACAATATATTGACCAAGCATCATAAAGAAACCCTCTTCATAACATAAGGAAAGGTAGTTAGTTATATAATTAAAAACAACCATTCACATATGAGTTATAACATTGACATCATGAACATGAAGAAGATTTATATCAGGAACAAGACAAGTGTTTCTTTTATTATAAATAACCAAAGTAAAGAAAGGAATGATTTCCCCTGATTTGTCCTTTCGCAGGCTCCAAGCAGAATCGTCCTCTGGATTTGTCCAGTCTCAAACCTTCAACAAACTCCTTCCATGACTTACTCCATGATCTCTCAAGTAGAAAGACATCATCACACAAGGAAACAAGGGTTTCCTGTAAATGGGGGAAGTGCTGGAAGCACAAAGATCTTTAGACCTGGTGAGGGAAAATCTCAGCAGAGTGATCTTTCTCTCTATTCTCTCCTCCTTTAGGCCTTCCCATTGAATCTTTTTCATACTTCTCCCAAAGTAGTTTTTTAGTTGGGAAAAGTTGGGCCACGGGCACTAATAGGTAATCAACATGTAAAACCCGTGATCTCTGCCCGAAATTAAGGAGTTTTAATTTTTTTTAAGTTTTTTAAGACATATACGTGGGTTGGGTATACACAAACCCACGTACACACGCGTTTAGCTCAGGTTAATGTTGTGTATAGGGAGTAAAACACTGTTTTTTGAATATATGGACCAGGTTTGGAAGGAGGGGTTGCCCTAGGCCATGAGTGCAGCATCACAAACATCAAGAGTGAGGTTTGGAGCTATAACAGATGCCCCCTAATACATATGGTCAGAAGGGGTACATGATGGCTGAAATGTATTAAGCAAGTTCATGGAAAGGAAATCTACCCAAAACTAAGAAGGACTTCACCAAAGCTCAGCCTGCCAAGCCACAAAAGGAGATAAAAAAGAAACACTATCTGAGGCGGGCATAGTCATGCTCAGAGAAATTAAAGCATGTCCGCATATCAAGTAAAAGCGGATCCACTAAGTATACAAGTATAAAGAACTGGAAAATACATAATGGATCATCTGATCACAATCGAACAAGTACATGTTTGAATATCACATATAAGAATGTCAATGATGCTGAAGAATGAACCGGATCACTGATATCAAAGATTGATCACAAAAGGTACCAAATGGACATGATGGAGTAGGATGGTACTACACTATAAACTCAAGTGCCAGCATATAGAATGTCGCCATGAATGACTGTAACATATAAGGTAGAGTGGTATCAACTAGTAGCAACAAGAACAACTGTCAAGTGACCCAATGAATGCTGATGCAGCCTGAGGTCTTCACTGACCGTCGTGGTACATTTCTACACTATGGGAATAAATGATCTAGAGTTGACCATGTGAAAAATCATTTGATTACCAGTCATTGATGTATACCGTTAACAAATGCGCGACTACTCATTGATAATGATAATGAGCATCAAGGTACCTAGTACAAGCTAACAAGTGTGAATAGATGAGCTGGAGTCAAACACCTGTAAGAATCTATTAATCAGGAGACAATGATGGTTTCCCACTATTGATAGCGAAGGATCTGCCACTAATGACTGCAAACCCCAAGATACTGCCAAACGGACTCTAGATCTTTTCCCCAGAGAAATGAGTCATAGTCGATGGAGAAAGATCCGCTAGAAGGAAGTCATTAAGGCAGCCTTCATCAATCTAGTGCAAGTGTAACCCGTAGGCCAATATTGTGGAAGGAATCGGACAAAAAAAGATGTAGTAACCCAACCGAAGCACGTTTCTGGCGTACACAAGATGTGGCTAGCGCATGACAGAAACCCTCTGAACCAACCAATAATGAAAGCTAAGACAGAGGCAAGGAATCCACCAATAGGGTCAAATGGAAACCAAGGTACTGCATCAATCCCAATGTGTGATAATGTAAGCTAATGTTGAACACAAGGGAAACCACTCAGTCAAAGACCCATGATACTGATCGATGTTGAGCACAAGGTGACCTATCAATAATGAAAATAGGGCTAGGGTGCAGCTCTAGGCCTGTCCTCAGAGCAAGATGTCGTCGTCGATAAGGACAAGACCTGCCAGCAAGAAGTCAATGGGGACCTTCTCAAACTGGCACGAGTAAAGGACCAATATAGCTAATGTGATGATAGACATGATACTAACAACCAAGGATGGCTGACTGAAAAATGAGTCAAGAGACACTGTAGAGAGGCCAACTCAGGCTAACTTTCCTTGAACAAAAGTACGACTCAATGTGACTATGTGGCAGCATATGATGACTCTGTATAAGTTCATCATGCAGGAGGCACGAACAAACCCTCCATATGATTGGAAGAGATAACCAATCAGGGGAGGACTGACTCAATAACAAGGTTAAGGCGTGCCTAGGTCAAACTAAATCCCGCCCAAATAGAGGAGACTTTGCTGTGAGTTCTTTGTTCAAGGGCGACACGACTAACTCTAGCAGCCAACAATAAGTGCAAATATTGTCCCGTTCTCGCTCTTTTTTTGGAATATATAATTTTTTTGTCTTTTTATTTAAGCTGGAAAAAGAGTAAAAGAATACTATAGTATAGTGGAAAGAACGAGTGTCGGTGAAACAGATGATCTAGTTCCTAGGATTGGAACATTCCTATGCTCAATGTAGGGAGGTGAAAACTGGTCAAAGACACTCAAAGGTGTGTTCCTTCCATGGATCAAGGTGTGTCAAGTTGCAGAAGGCAAGGGCATGCAAGTTTGATTTCGCAGTAGTCATGGTCAAAAGTTGGCTTAAACACGAGTCCAAGTGAAGCCGGCTTAAGGCCAAAAGGGTGCAAATGGTCAAAATGCAATGCAGTAGTACAACTCAACACAAAGGAGCCTCTAGGGTATAAGGCCAGAATGAAGCAAAGAAGCAAAGAGGAATGAGTCTTCATCGCATAAGTCATGGCGGGACTACAGAGGACTCCCGTGCCTACTCAGATCAGAGCAGCATGGGCAACAAATGTGAGTGAGGTGCTAACTACGATGCCCATGAAAAGGATGGCTCTACCATCATGTCATGATTAAAAAAAAATGGCAAGTGAAAGTGGTTTACGAACCATAACACGATGGGATTGACCCTATGGAAAGTGTATCGACAAATGGAGGCTAGTGTGCATAATGCAACGAAGAAATGGCTTCCCTAACCTATATGCCAGTGAGAAAACGATACCTACCATGACAGGTCAACAGTCATGGAACTGACTCGAAACTGTCAAAAAATGTCCAAAATGTCCTGAAAATCAAACCATTCTTGACATTCCAAGCTCCCAAGTTAAAAGTTACATGAGACCAAACAAAATCAAGTTTTGAAAAAATTTTGCATTTTCAAAGCTTATAAAATAGTTTTTGGACTCACCATTTTCACCATTTGAGTTCGAGAGTAGAGGAGTGGAGCAAAAGAAGCAAAATTTTCCATATGCCAAATTCAACCGTTCAGATCCTTCCAAAATCACCAGGTAACCTTTATACTTGTCTTGCACTCAATTGTGACTAGTTTTAGAATTTTTAATTTAAGTTTTACCGTTGAATTTTTTGTCAAAAATTTCACCACGGCGTATAAGTGGGTTGGATATATGAAACCCGCTTACACGCGGGCCCTACACATGACTGTGTGTAAATGGACCCGCGTATATGCCGTGAGTATTTCAAACAAAAAAACTAACGGTCTAAAATCATTTTTTCTTCAGGATCCGAGTCACTTGGCGAGAAAGAGAGCATACCTCAGTGGATGATAAGGTTATGAACAATCCCAATGCTTTGGATGCCTTACGGGGATGTGGTTTGCTAAAATTCTTCAAAATGCCAAATATGAAAGCAAACACATGCATGCTTGAGATGATCATTCACTATTGGAGCATCGAGGATGATTCATTTATGATTGACCAGATGCCACTCAGGATAGAAGTGGAAGACATTTATTTCGTCACAGGCCTTTCCCGAAGGGGAGAGGTAGTACATTCCAGGGGTAGGACACGAGGTAGTCTCTCGATCGAGGACTACGTACATATATATTGCCCGAGACATCCAGAGAAGATTGGAAGTCAAATTCCAATCAAACATGTGGAGAGTCTATCATTGAGGATAATCTTGTTCACTATAGCTAGGGTGAACGGATCAGCTTCTCTGCACCAGGCATCACGGCCAGTCATGAGCTTGTTAGATTGTCTCACCACCATATTTGACTGGTGTACTCCTCTTTTGGCCAGCCTGAAAAGCTAGCTTACTTCCATCAAGAGAGGGCATACCAAAAACTTTGGATAAGGGACTATTTTGTGTTTTTTCTTTTTTGAGAGGGTCCCTGCACTTTGTACTAGAGTGCCAGTTTCATTCAACACCCCACGAGATCCACGCATGGGCAGGTGGGCTAACCTGATGAAATGTCTAGGAGGCGAGGACGTCCCACGGACTGCATTTGACAATGACTTCTTCTCATGGTGGGAGCATCAGATCATTGCCATACATGACTACCCCTATGCTTGGTTGGATTTCCGAGGAGATCCCGATCTTGTATTACCACCGACTGCAGCATGGGGCAACATAGATAAGTGTTTTTATTTTTTATGATTTTTTTGTGATTTTTTTGAATTAATGAATTTTGAAAAATATTTTTGAGAGGATTCAAATGATTAATATGATGATCATGTTCTAGATATTGGGCCGGTATGACCAGATGATTTCCCATGTCATTGATGTCACGGCCGAGGGGCCAAAGAGGCAGTTGTAGACACAGAACGATTGCTACACACAGTTCACCGGCACTTGGTGAGACTCACTCACAGAGTACTGATGCTGGCCATAGAGGATCTTCCTGTAGATATGCAACGTCATGTGGTTGGTATGCCACGTGACTGGGTTCGCACTCTTAGGCGTGTGGCCAATGTGATAGTTACCTACTTAGTGTTTATCCTGAGCTGGGGCATTAGATGTACTGGACATGATTATGGGTATTTGAGTCCCAATTTTTGTATATTATTTTAGACACACTTATGTACACTCGAGATGTTTTATGATATATATATACAGTTTGACTTTTTGATGCTTGATTTTATTGTGATGAATGATTGATGTGCCAGTCTAATGCTTGATTAGCGATAGAATTAGCTAACCAATTATGAGATCTTGGAATGTGCAAATAATTAATGTTAGTAAATGATCTTTGCAACAACCTCACCCTTAAATACTGGCGATATAAACATGGATCCCTTACCCGATAAATATTATTCAATTTTGACACTATCAATTGTGAATCAAGATAGACTACCAACAAATCAATTTCATAAGAAATGGCTTCAGATAGTAAATTAATGATGGTAGTATACTCAGCCATATTATTTGAAGTGGGACCAATGCATACTCCCCTTGACACCATCAATTGACCAGTTGGATAGTAGAGTACCCAAGTTGCGGAAGCGAGGTTCCAAGTGTGCCAACTAGCACCATCGGCGATCCAAAATAGACCAAGTCATCCATCAACTCCTGCGATAGCAGACCAAAAAGTGTCGATATCAAAAACTCTCGATGAGATATGTACAAATATACAAAATGTACAAAGAAGCCACTGCCCAGTTACTACTTAAGCAAAGTACTTCTTGAGGTAGAGCCCATTTCGGGGCTCCGCCAACTTGTTTCCTTCAAAATCGATTAACTCATATGCCCGTTTTTCTAAAACTCGTTTAATAATGAAGGGACCGTACCACATAGGCTTGAACTTGCCTATCCCCAAGGTGTCCTTATCTTGGTCGTAGACCAAGATGAGGTCACCTTTAGAAAATACTTTAGGAAGGACAACTTTATCATATTGCGTTTTAACCATTTTCTTATGAGCCTCATTGATTGTGGTAGCATCTCGACGCTGCTCATCAAGATGTTCCAAATGAAGGAGGTGCTCTTCGAGACTAGAAGTCTTTGGAAGGAGCTCAACAACTAACTTAAGAGATGGAATTTCACATTCGATAGGAAAGATATATTCCATCCCATAAACTAACTGAAAAGGTGTAAAACCAGTAGCAGTCTTTACAGAGGTTCGGTATGCCCAAAGAGCCGGATACAACATAAGATGCCAATTGGACCAATTTTCGTCGATTGTCCTTTGCAGGATCGTCTTAAGATTTTTATTGACTGCCTCAACCTGTCCATTGGCCTAAGGATAATAAGGAGATGAATGTTCCTGGAGGAAACTCAATTTAAGGGCTAATTCAGATATTAGTTGATTCTGGAAATGACTGCCACGGTTAGTGAAAATCTCTCTTGGGATACCGAATCTTGAGATAATCTGATTAAAAAGGAACAATGCTACCGTTTCACTATCGTTTTTATAAGTGGGCATGGCCTCAGCCCACTTCGTAAAGTAGTCTATAGCCACGATAATGTACTTGTGATTCACCGCTGAAGGCAAATTACAAGTTGTAAAATCAATACCCCACTTAGTAAAAGGATCGACAGTGACAATGGGAAAAAGAGGAGCTGAATGTGCACGCATCTTCTGAGTATAGATTTGACAGGGGTGACAGTGTTTGAGCGCTTCAACACAATCTTTGAAGAGCGAAGGCCAAAAATGGCTAGCACGTAAGATACGCTGGGCTGTAGCAAGCCCAGAAAGATGACGACCACAAGCTCCACTATGGCAGTCATTGAGCACTAACTCTGCTTCCTCTAGGGTTAAACATCACCGAAGGATTGAATCAGTCCCTCGAAGGTATAATGTATCACCTATGATAACATAGTTCTTGGTCAGGTGACGTAATTTCCGACGTTCATCCTTAGAGAAAGTAGAGGGAAACTTCGAAGTCTGGAGATAGACAATGATATCTCCATACCAAGGGTCGAGTGAAGAGATGAGGAATAAATGTTCGTTAGGAAAACTTTCCTCATAAATAGTATCTTCTCCACAAGGCAACTCGGAAATTAGCTCGGCGAAAACCATGGATTTCTTAGACTTGGTGGACAAGAACTCAAGATCAAATTCTTGTAAAATGACTATCCATCGATTATATTTGCCCCCAATCACTCACCTACTGTGCACAAATTGAAATGGATTGACCTCTGCTAGGAAAAAAGTTTTGCGTAGCAAGATGTAATGACAGAGCCGCTGGACAACATGGACAACTACCAAAGCCAACTTCTCAACCGAAGAATAGTGAAGCTTAGGACCTATCAAGCCTTGGCTCAAATAATAAATCACATGCTCTATGAGAGCATCATCTTCCTGAGCAAGAACCATCCCAATGGTTGATTCTGCTGCAGTGAGATATAAAAGGAAGTCCCTACCATAATTCGGTCGACTCAAAAGTGGGGTAGAGACTAATGCCTTTTTCAAAGCATCAAACAACCGCTGTGCAAATTCATCCCATATAAATGGAACTCCTTTACGTAGCAAATGCATAAATCCTTTAGTGATCTCGGCATAGTTTGCTATAAACCTTCTTAATAAATTAGCTTTCCCTTGAATACTTTGAAGTTGTCGAATTGAGGATGGGGGAGAAAACTGAATTATTGCCTCAACCTTGAAGGGATCAACTTGAATCCATTCATTTGACATGATGAACCCTAATAACCGACCAGATGTAACCATGAAAATGCACTTATTGGGATTCAACTGGATCTTATGAAAATGACATCACTCAAAAACCAATCGAAGGTGACTAGGATGATCAGTTCTCTTTCGAGAACGAGCAGCTATATCGTCCAAGTATGCTTCAATGATATGTTTAATGTCGTGGAAAGCATATAACATGGCCCACTGGAAAGTAGCTCCAGCATTTTTAAGACCAAAAGGCATATTTCTATATGCAAAGGTGCCCCAGGGACATATAAAAGCTGTCTTATGTTGATCTTCAGGACGGATAGAGATTTGATTATAATCGTAAAAACCGTCCATGAAGGAAAAAATCTCATTACCTGCACACTCGTCAATAATATGATCAATAAATGGTGTGGGGTAATTATCTTTGGGACAAGCTTTATTTAGGTCCCTAAAGTCAATGCAGAC
This sequence comes from Pinus tabuliformis, assembly GCA_031772625.1. Lineage (NCBI taxonomy): Eukaryota > Viridiplantae > Streptophyta > Pinopsida > Pinales > Pinaceae > Pinus > Pinus tabuliformis. The sequence goes on from CM062813.1 coordinate 736,108,063, forward strand.
TCGGATTGTTCCTTGATTTTTATCCATAAGGACTGGATTAGAAACCCAATCTGTAAGAGGAATAGGGTATATAAAACCCACCTTGAGCAGCTTCTCTACTTCAACTTTAATGGCTGCTACTTTCCTAGGATTAACTGGCCGAAGCCTTTGACGAACTAGTTTGGCGTTTTCATACGTCTTGATCTCATGTTGAACTATAGATGGATCAATGCTAGGCATTTCTTCATAAGACCAAGCGAATACATCTCGAAATTCCTTGAAAAGGTCAGTGTAAACTTGAATTTCTTCAGGGGAACATTCGACTCCGATGAAGAGATTCTTGATCACGTTAGAGTTTGTAGAGATGTTTATAGATATCGTTTTTGAAATCACCGACATATTACCTTTGGCACGAAAGTGTGCTGGAGCCAAAGGATTTGATACCATACAAACATCACTAGTAAAGAGCTTGGAGAACCTAGATTCTACTTCCTACAGTGGAGGAAGAAAATATGAACGATAGTGTAAGTCTTCCCAAGGTCGATCTACACCCATCATTACTTCTAGGATTGCTTCTTCAGAAGGTAAGACTGTATCTAAGCAGTCCAAGGCAGAGGTAGAATCAAGGGTCCAGGTCGGGGCCACATCACCATCTAGCTCCTCCTCAGAAAAAGGATTAGAGTGGTCGTCTGCAGAGTTAATGATAGACTGGTATCTAAGCTCAGCTGTAAACATAGGGAATGCCATTCCATTAACTTGTCCTTCAGCTAATGTGGTCGTAAGTGAAGGCAAGGTCCAAGGGTCCGAAAAATAATGAGTTTGGAAGAACTCTTTTTGAGGAGACTCCTTAGATGATGAAACGACATTGATTCTAGTGATAGGAGAGGGAAGATCAAAGGTACCCATTAATCAAGAATAAATTCCAACTCCTATATTCTCAGTAGGCAGATGAGGGTTATCCACTAAAGGGACAATAGAGTCAGAAGTTTCTTGAGGATCGTTTGGACAATAATCCAATTGATCAACCTTAACAATTTTCCCTTCATGAGGAAAGCAAATGACATGAAACACAGTCAAAACAACGACGTCCATTTCGTATACCCAGTTCCTTCCTAAGAGGAGATTGTAGTCTAGGTTAGCATCAATGACTTCTACTTCAATATTAATGACCTTCCCCCCAACACATATGGGAAGGGCCAGGATAATCCCATGTGGCTTATGAGAATGTCCATCAAATGCAATCAGGAGGGTAGGTGAAGGTACAGCAGAAGGCAATCTAATAGCCTTCCAACATGACATCAACATGACGCACGTGGAATCTCCTTCATTAATAACGATACGAAAAATGTTAATTTTCCGGTATGTAGACTTTATTTGAAAAGCCATATGATGAGGGAGTCGTTGTTTTACATTTAACATGTCAAAAGTGAGCACTAAAGAGTTAGTTGTGTCAACTGCCCCAATCGCCGAAAGTAAAGCACTTCGTTGAGCTAGACATGACTGGAGAACCTCTAAAGCGGACATAGCGCATGGACTCTAAGCCAGATCCTCAACAATGGAGTACTTCTGGGCGGCCGTGGCATTAGGATTAATAGTCGTGCGTTTAGCTGAACCTTTTGGTATCCATGGTATAGTCTCGACAAGGGGTCGCTCAATATGAAGGTCGGTATTTCTGGGAGTAGTTTTGTCCTTGAAAGTTTCTGCTTTTCCATAATCAAGTGACCAAGTGGCCACATGGACATTGGAACCCATCATGAAAACATTTGATGACTTTTCCCCTTCTTGGTTGCCCCCTGCGGAGGTACCAAGGTTTGAACTCGCGCCAGAAAGAAGTTGCTGCCCTTGGGGAAAAGGGTTGGTTAACACAGCTTGAGAGCTAGAAGTCCCTTCCTACCCTAACAAGCGCTGAGCATCTTGAATCTTGGGGCAGAGATGAGCTAAATGGTCTCCATTTCATAACTTGCATGGAAACTTGACTTTCCTTTTTGACTCATTTCTACCACCACTAGCATTATTGCCGGATTTATTTGCGTCAGTCTTCTCATCTTGACTCTTTTTCTTACCTCATCCTTTCTTCTTCCCATTGGAATTTTGATTTCCTTTGGGGTTGGCAAATTGGACGGCATTAACTGAAGAGGGTTGGGAATATGAAGGGTTAGATGATGTGACCTGGTTGTTAGAAGCAATTTGTAAAGACAACTACTGTAGTTGACTCAACAGGTTCACTGCATTTGTGTCTACCGATCCAACGATACCATCTACCTGGGGACCTAGCTTCGACTTGGCTGTATCAACCTTAGTCCTAGGAGCATCTGACAAGATTTTTTGTAGAATCCCAGACTGAGAATAAATCAACTCTAATTGTTGGGCTCTAAAAATAGCTTGCTCCTTAGAATAGACTCCAGATAGGGAGACATCTTTAGATATTTCAGGTTGTAAAGATTTCAAAAACCATTCAAGACGGTATTCCGAGGGAATCTCGGCTTTAATAAGCCTCTTTGTCCGTCTCCATTCCTGAATTTGGTTAGAAATGTGAGTTGCCGTGTCCCGGCGAAAATTGGCCAGAAGTTCAGTTCTGGCATCATAACAGATGGGCAACTGGAAATGATTTAAGAAAATATTAGCTAAGTCAGTGAAAGATGTAAAGCTTCCCCCTCGCAACTCTATATACCACTTGGCCACATTACCAGTCAAGGTGCGTTGAAAAAGTGTCAACCTAATCGAGTCATCAATAAGGGAGTTTGATGAGCACCACAAATGGAATGTGATTACGTGGTCGCCCGAGTCTTCGCTGCCCTTCCCCTCAAACTTTGGAATGTCTGAAGGGAGTTTGGTTGGGACCGGAGGCTAGGCTGGATTGTATTTGATTGGATCCTTTGTTAATTTCGTGAGATCTGGCAAGTTCAACGTTACCAAAAAGGGAAGCCCAGGAGGACCTTGGGGATTCCACCTAGACTGGGCGGCGTTCCCAAAGTTCTAAAAAGATGGGCCTGGATTTTGGAAGGCACCAGGCTACCTGAAGTAACCTACAGAACCAACTGAACCATAAGGTAGACCTTGTGATCCAGCAAAACTCAGAGTTTGTCCAACTCTGGCTGAAAAACCTCCATAACCGGCGAAGCTCCCTCCTAAAGGATTATAAAGAGTCGATAACCCCTGATAAGGATTCCAAGCAGAAGCTAAAGGAGGAATACTTCGAAATGAACTAACTGTGCAGTACAGCCTATTCTCTTGTTGGCCTAAAAATGGATTCCCAGTTCCCATGCCACTAATCGCAAGGTTAGTCCAACCTTGAAAGGGATTACTGCTTTTTCCTGTGGCGGAAAAAGGCATAGATCCTATCGTCGGGTTGGAATGTGGTATATGACCACTCCCAAAATGAAAACCCTGAAATGAAGCCGATCCACCCATCATTGATGTGGAGGCACTAAATGGAACTGATGGAATTCCCTATGAATGGGTGCCAAACGGGAAGAATCCAGTACTAAAAGAATTGGCTTGGGAATTTCCACTCGTAGAAGAAATGGAGGTAGACCCAACTAAAGATGTGCTAGCAGAAGACCCAAATAAAGAGGTAAACCCAACTAAAGATGTGCGAGCAGAAGACCCAAATAAAGATGTAGAGGGGATGGAGATGGTTCCTCCCCCTTGTATTGATGTTGGAGTCTGCATAGTTGTATCACTTGTGGTAGAAGCCATGCTTCCATTAGTAGCCATCAATGGTAAGTGTGTAATATGACCTGGACTTGACGGTCTATGCGTCGGAGACCCAACATATTGTAATACTTCTGGATAACTAGAAGGTAAGGGAGAATTCAGAGCCGCTAACAACTCTTGAAATTCTTCTTCTTCTATGTTATCTTCTGATTGAAAGAGAACTCGAGAAAGAACTGGAGTGTTCCTCTCTTGTTCCGCAGAAGTACTAGGCCTGTTTTGAACACTAATGTCCCTATGAGGAGGATCAATCCCCGAGGCATCAGCTGCCACGGGACGAAACCCACCTGCAGTATTACCTCTGTGCCTTCTAGGAGAAGGCTCTAAACTTGGTGGTGAAAGACCATGAAGTCTTCGAGACCATCTAGGTGATCGGTTAACCACTTTGAATTTTTTACTAAGTTCTAGCTAAAGAGTCAAGAAAAAATGAAAGCTAGGCTAGCTAAGAGCATAGAGCACACACTAAAAAGTCCCTAAAAGATATCAGCTAGTTAAACAACTTTCGAGTATTTCCGCTCTGGGTGATGAGGACCGGACACCAAAATACAAGAAAGTGGAGTAAGGGGCCTTCCGAAGATAGTTTGGGATAATGACGGCCCATTCCTACCAGCAAAGGTAACAGAGGAAGTTACGCTAACCTCCTAACAACAGCCTGTGCTAGTGCAAGCCCCCAAGCTTCACAAGGGTGCCCTCCAATAGTACCGTTGAGAGTGATACAATGTCGACCTCATGTGCCATGGGATTCCCGTCCGCAGCCACCTATGTAGATCCCTAGGAGTAGCAACTAATGTTACCAACTCATATCAGAAGCCAGGCGAAACAGTCTTGAGGTTAGATCTGACAAGTAGGAGAGGGGGTATCTCTCTTCCTTATCTTCAAAAACCCTCGTGCTTAACTCCCAGATCTGGAGCTTTCTTGGTCTCCCTAACGCTATTAGATTTTCACTCACTATTTAGACTCCTATATTTGACAGTTTAAATGGCCTTGGAGAGTTTTCTCTCCACTCGCCTAATCCAAACCCCTAAAATATCCTAAAACTTGTTGGTGTGTCTAACTTGACAATTATGAAAAGTTCTAGTATATTTTAATTAGCGCTTGTTTTTAAATGGGATGTTCTTAAGTCAAGGGATAAGTGGAAATGAAACTTGTGGTGTTTTGATGCAAAAGAAATTAATAAAAACCAAACTATATGCAAATGCACTAGTTTTGTTCTTTGATGAAAGAAATTTCTACTAGGTTCAGAGGAACTTCAAAGAAAGCAACAATTTTTATTTTCTTTTCTTTTACTCAAGCTTCACACTCACAAAAGTTAACAAAACTATGGATGCCCTAAAAGGATATGCAAATTTATCCTAATGCAATGAGTACATGCTGATGTAAGACTTAAGACTACTCTAAATCTAGAAATGAAAGTTACTTGTTTATCAATATGATTTGCCACTTAAAATGTTAGATGGAATATGAGTTGCTAATGCTCATTTTCATCTCTACAATAAAAGCAAGTTTCAAGACAAACAAAAATGCACTTTCATTCACTAAAATAAACTAAATCAAAACAAAGTTCAAGAAAGCAAAACCATGTTTTTCAAGAAGTTTTCTTCAAAAGAAAAATCAAAAACGTCTTTTCAAAAGTGCTCTCAACAAGACTGAAACATTACGATTGAAAAATCGGCAACAAAACACTTTGCAAGCTGTCAACACAAAATGGATGAAAACTCAACAAAAAAATGCATTTCAAGATGCTCTTAACAATCAAAAGTAGCAATAAGAGCTTGGCAACAAAGACTAAAATATCAAAAAGACAATTTTCAAGAAAGTGTCAATCAACAACTTTCGGAAAGCAAGAAAAGTAGATGGTCACAAAAATGTAGTTTCGACAAGCAAATAAAAAGGTCACCAAAACAAGATTTGACACAAAGATTGAGATTAATCTTCCTGCCCTGAGGAATCAGAGCAGCCAAGATTCCCAGCAAGAAATCTTGCATGCTTAAACAAAAATGATGACGCTTGCAAAAACAAATAAGACCAAAACTTTCCACAATCAGAGAAGTAATTGTTCAGGACTGAATCAAACAAGCAAATAGACCTTCAGAAACAAAATGATTTGAAAAATCTTGAAAATTACAAGATATACGTGACTGTGTTAGTGCACAGCTGCGTGCATATGCGACTCAGCCTAAGGAAACATGCATATACACAGGTTTACTTAAGGAAACATGCATATACGCTTCTGTAAAATGGAAAAATAGCGTATATAAAATATTTCAAGAAAAAACAAAAAACAGTCTGAAGAAACTGATCAAACTTACAATTCAAGTTCCTACAAGAACAGACTAAACAGTAACAACAAGCAAACAGACAGCTGAGCCCTGATTGGCTTGAATAAACCCCAAACTAGGAACAACAATACTGTTTTCCCCAGCAGAGTCGCCAATTCTGTTAAGGGATAAATCCCCCTAGGGTCATGGGTTGATACCCTAGCAGATCAGAGGTTATTTACAGAGAGAAACACACATTCCATACAGCCATGATGCTAATATAAACAAACTATACAAAAAAGGGGTGCACCTGAGGGTCCTTTGTTTGAGAAGATCCAGTTAGGGTCCAAACCCTCTTGGAGTTCCTTTTAGTCCTTCGAATTGCAAAATAAAAAATTCCAGAAAGTACAACAGTATATTGACCAAGCATCATAAAGAAACCCTCTTCATAACATAAGGAAAGGTAGTTAGTTATATAATTAAAAGCAACCATTCACATATGAGTTATAACATTGACATCATGAACATGAAGAAGATTTATATCAGGAACAAGACAAGTGTTTCTTTTATTATAAATAACTAAAGTACAGAAAGGAATGATTTCACTTGATTCGTCCTTTCGTGGGCTCGAAGCAGAACCGTCCTCTGGATTCATTTAGTCTCAATCCTTCAACAAACTCCTTCCATGACTTACTCCATGATCTCTCAAGTAGAAAGAAATCATCACACAAGGAAACAAGGGTTTCCTATAAATGGGGGAAGTGATGGAAGCACAAGGATCTTCAGACCTGGTCAGGGAAAATATCAGCAGAGTGATCTTTCTCTCTATTCTCTCCTCCTTTAGGCCTTCCCATTGAAGCCTTTTTATACTTCTCCCAAAGTAGTTTTTTAGTTGGGAATTCATTGGGAATAGTTGGGCCATGGGCACTAATAGGTAATCAGCAGGTAAAACCCGCGATCTCCACTTGAAATTAAGGATTTTTAATTTTTTTAAGTGTTTTAAGACATATACGCGGGTTGGGTATACACAGACCCGTGTACACACGCGTTTAGCTCAGGGCAATGTCACGTATAGGGAGTAAAACACTGTTTTTTGAATATTTGGACCAGGTCTGGAAGGAGGGGTTGCCCTAGGCCATGAGTGTAGCATCACAAACATCAAGAGTGAGGTTTGGAGCTATAACAAGATGAATGTCTTTTTACCATTGGGCTATGGAGTCAAAATGTTGAGAAAATAGGACTGAATCAAGTTCTAAAGGAACTGTCCACAGGGCAAGGTAGCTAAGAAAATTAAGATCTTTTAGGCTGAAGGGTGAAGTGTTTTTCAATCAAGATCAAGGAGCGGTTAAGGATTCCTCAAACTAGATAATGGGGGAAATGAAAGAGGTCAATCGAAACTAGGGAGCAATGAAGAATTCCCTAATCTAGATATCAGAAGAAAACATAAAAATGAATAATAGTTCAGAATAGAGTGTAATTAAACATATTCTACAATAATAATCATGTTATAACATTTAAATTTGGAAAACATACAAGTTTATGGAATACTTTAGAAAATAACAATTTGAACAATTGAAAGATACTTCACTAAAGTTTCCCAACACATGAATCCTGTAATGAAATGCCTTTATTACTTGTCTAGTCTACTAACTTGAAAATGATACAATAAACCTTTAGGTTTCAGATCAATACAACCATAGAAAGGTTCAACAATCCCCCTGCGATACTTCGAATTGTGAAGTATTTATACAAAAGCTATTACAAAATATCCTAAATTGATTTAGGATAATTCAAGGAAAAAGAAATATCCTCAAGCAAGAAGATAGAGACAACCATCTAACTAATGCAAGTTGTCCCTGTTTATTTGTCTTTGCTATTTGCTTTCACTGATATTTTGATGCTTTATCTCTTTTGTGGTTTTGCTTTATGCTGGCTGTCCCTTTACTCTGCCTTTGACTTTTACACTTTGTCTTTCATCTGATACTCTTTAACTTAACTGATCTATTTTCATTGTTTTACCTTTCATAGTAAGTCATTCAACTTTTCCCAAGTCTCTGCATTTGGTAATTTAATATTTACCATTATTCTGAAGATCTCATCAGTTTTTTTGTACTTTGCAAAAGTAGGCTTGTTTATAAAGAGATGTTTTACCTCATGCTAGAGGTAAAAGAGGTTCTCAAAAGTCTGATAAAGCACTTTTCCCGTAGGAATTCCTTTCATGGGGGGATTGTTGGACTATTCCTTGGCCACTTCTCATATTTTCTTGTCATAATCTTCCTGTTTCATAAACTTGCCATTAATCACCAATGGATTAGGCAGACCTTTCTGCGTAAAAACATCAAATTTAACTATGAATCTGGCTATTTCTAACTCCATTGTTTGGCATTTATCCTCAAGTTGTATCATTAGATTCCTTTTCGTGATTACTTTCTTTACTTCTAATATGGTTCTTGTTCTGTCAATTATTCCAAGCTCCTGCAATTCATATTTGTTTTTTGAATTAAGGAACTAGATTATTCTTGAGGCTTCTTTTGGCTTATCTCCAAGTTCGGATCTTACCCTTTGAATTGCCTCACCAACTTCTTTGACCAAATCATTCTTCTCAAATATCACCTAGATAGAAGGCCAGATATCATTAACTGAGTTAATGATATTGGCCCATAGCTACTACTTTTCTTGGGCAAGTGGTTCTTTCAATGTCAACTCTTTCTCTAACTTCTTTATTCCTTCAGTCAATCTATTTGACTTCTATGTTTCATCCTTATGTATGATTTGAACTAGTTTCTTTTCATCCTCTAGAATTTTTATTTGATCTTAAGTATATTTATTTCATTTGTTTGGATGGACATATCCTACATTGCTTTAATTAATTTACTTGCTTCATCACTAGGATGAGCTGCTGCTGTAGATGACCCTGTAACTTATGTAGTTGCTGATGTAGAGGGAAGTGTTGTGGCTACTGGAACTATTGTAGTAACTATAGGAATAGTAGTGATAGTAACTGCTTCCATGCTGGCCTTTTTCTCCTGTACTAACTTATCCATCTCATTTTCCATTTCTGTTAATTGAGCAGTTAAATGAAGAATGAGTTTCATCATTTCATATTTTTGGGTTTGATTCTCTAGAACTTCCTCGGTCTGTGGATGTTCAGTAGGAGGCAATTTAAGTTGTTTCTTCAATGCAGCAATGTCTGAATTCTTTTTCTTAATGAGTTCTTTTGCACCTTTGACATTCTTTGAATCATATCCCATTTCAATAACCAAATATTCAAGGGATTTAATTATGTTATCTTTAGCCTGTGAGGATGCTTTTTCTAGTTTCAGCTGTACCTTTAAATTTTCCAAAGAATTGTGAAGCTTTTGGGCACTCATAGCTTTGTCAGTTGTAGTTGATTATAACATTTCTCCTGCTTGCTTATGAAATTCTATTTGGTCTAGAGGATAAACATATTTGGTAGAAATCTCATAAAATGTCTTTTTGTAATCTGCTGCTCACTTAGGATGTTGTAGTGTAGGCTGCAAAAAGGTCATCTACATTTTTCCTTTCTTATAATCAAATGCATAAAGTAATCTGTTGTGGCCGCCAGGAGTCTGCTTCAAATACTGTGAATATATTTGAACTTTTATTTCTTCATTTTTGGCCTTAATATCTTTGTATCTTTCTTTGATGTCCATTTCACCATCCTTTGGTTCACTTGATTAAGAGACTTCAACATTATGTTGCTTCTGAATGACATGAGCACTAGAAGTTGAAGGCTGATGATTTTCCTTTGAAGCTGAAGGAGGTGCATTTTATTTGATGACAGTGTTTGTATCAATGATCTCAATTGTATCAATTTCTTCTTCTTGCTCATTTACTGGGTTTAGCTTTGTTCTTTTTCTATACATAATTTCAAATTTGTTATATGTTGTATCTTTGTTTAAGCACGAACCTTCTTCTCTAGTCCTTTTTACATTTCTGTCCTGTAGGGATGGAGTATGTAGAATGGAACTAGTATCCACCTACTCGTCCATATCTAACAAGTTGTTTTCCAACAATTCTGATTGGTTGGCATATCTTTCAATCTCTGGCTTGGACTCATGGGCTCAATTTATACTTAAGTCCTAGTTTGTTTATGACACCCAAAGGATCATACTACCATTTGAAACTATCATTGAACTTCATCTCTTGTAAACATCTCTCAGCTTCCTCTCCAGCCTCCCTATTATTGCAGATAAAAGGACCAAGATGGTTCTTGATTTTAAACTGTGTTTTCTTCCTGGCTGATAGAAAATTAACATCATCTGAAATTATGATTTGCCGGATATATTCTAGTGCAAATATCGTCATGGGCAGGTATTTGGGTAGCTTATATGGAGTGATTTGTCATCCATACACCCTAATTTAGTGTGGTTCTCGTATAAATACCAGTCTCCTACTCTGATTTATTTTGACAACTGTAAAACTTTCTTTATCTCATCATTGAACCTAGGTTGATTGCTACTGCTTAGCATGTTAACCACTGGGTGAACAAATGGATCAATGAAATCCTTGTAGCTAAAAACATTGGAATATTTTTGGATTAAGGGTGTCCAAAAGATAACGGATCTAGGATGGCCCTTAGTCTCTAGTTTTTGGATGTTAACTGTAAAACTTTCTGAATGGAAGGATAGAAATATATGGAAAAATACTGAAGATTATTTGAATACTCTTTCATCTAGCAATCTGATCAGTTTATCATGTATTCTGTATGCTAAGAATTGGGAAAAATTGAAAACTGTAGTTGGAGGCTTGCCTGGGAAAAAAATAGAAAGGAAACCAAGTATAGGCTCATCTACATGTTCATCAGTGGTATATCCTAGAATACAAGACAACATGGTTACAATTTTTCTGGCTCTCTCAGAGAAAATGGTGGCAGAGTAGGGAGGGTTGTCTATGGGAACTTGAAATTTTTCTAGGAGGAAAGTCTGAAAAATTTGGGATCTCTTGGGAAGGTCCAGCTTTAGGTACAGATCAATTAGGTTTTCAATAGAAAATGGGGTTTCATTAGGCTTTGGTTGGATCTGCAACATTTCATTTATTGATCCTACAGTGATTGTGAACAAAATTTGCTCGTTAGGAGAGATTATGGCTCTTTGACTTGGGATATAGCAGAGTTGGAATAAGTGGATGATTTCAGGGAAATGGTATATCTGTGGGAACAAGCATTTGAGTAAATTTGACTCCCATAGCTAAATATCATAATTCTGGTTGAGGAATTTATCTTTGCTCTAGCAGTGGAGTTTTAATAGATTGATAGGGGATGTCGTGTCTTTGATTTGGAAATCTCTATCGGCCAGTGGGAGGTGACTAATATCTAGGTGAAGATTTTGCAGGGGTTTTGCATCCAGAATGCTCTGGGAAGCCATAAATTTGTTTATCTTATTCAATTTATCACTATCTGGTTGAAGAAGTAGCCTTATGACCTCTGAATAGTGTAAAAAGATGAACACAGATTGCAGAAAGGTTTTGGATGCAATAGTGGGCTTCCTTTAGGTCGACAAGGTTTTTAATTGGCTCAATTGATTAACCTATTAGAAATGTTGTGCAAATATTTAAGTACAAGCCTTTAGCACTTCAAGAATACCTGGAAAATGAAGCTTTGGTATGTAGAAGGATTCTCTAGGGGCAGCAGAGGCTTTCTGACGCTTCAATGGTCTTTAAGCTGCTTCAAATTGAAGTATGCAGTGTCTTCTGGTCATAGATGGCTTATAACAATTCTACGGATATTTTGATGCTTTAGAATAGGTTGGAAAAGGCTTTTTGCAACAGAATAACAATGAAATGATTAGAAAGGGTGACTTTTTCATTTTTAACAGACAATGGTTAGAATTTGGGAAAGGGGTTAAACTTAAACAACAGGGTGGTTTCATCTAACGCGTGGAGGTGATATTATGGTTTATCGCACCTCTTTTGAGTGGTAGGGTGGTATTATTTTGGAGGATGCAATATAACATAGGGTTGCCATGTAGCAAAAAGGCGAGAGGGAAAAATGGCTAATCTCACGTTCTTTTGGGATGTTAAAGGTCAGACGTTGGAGTGCGCGATATGGGATGTGGGCCATTGGATCTAGAGGTGGGTGATCAGAGGGTTATCGTGTGGCAGAGTTGTGAGGGATGAGTCGGGGTGTGGGGTCCGATTATAGATAGGCGGAGGTTTAAATGCTAGCAGGAGTTTAAATGAAGTGGGACCTGGGGATATTGTATGCGAAGGGGTATAATACATATTGTGAAGGTTTAATATGGTGTGGGTTAGGATTAAATGGAGGGGAATAAATATATCAGAACTATAGGTTAAAATAATATAAAGGGGTCGTGAGGAAATATGAGAGTGAGTGTTAGAAACAAATTAGGCATGAGTTAAATAATATCAGGGGGATTTTCACATAGGGCCCGATTACGTTAAGGGAAGGGTTTTAATGATGGGAATGGGTTTTTTAAGCTACGGAAAGGGTTTCAGGAAAGGGGAATGTGTTAGAACAAGGGAAAATTAATAGGGAAGGGGTTTTATTACAAGGGAAAATGAGTTTGGAAGGAAGTTAGTAATATAAAATGAGCTAATTGATGCTCTCCATGCCTTATGAAAACTGCTTCTACCTACCCATCATTTACCCTAACATTTTTTCTTCATTTACTGGGTGCATTTGAGCTCGTTGACCCTTTACTTTTTTTATTTTTTTGTAAGAAAACTATCTAATTCTAACATTATGACTTTCCAATGGCTCAGAATAAACTGTTGAGCTCATTATTATTCCCTACCTATCTACTGACCTGCCAATATTAAACAAGTTTGGCTAGATCTTTATTCTCTATCTATCAGCATGAAATTTAAAGCATGAATGAATCATGATTAAAATTTTTGACCATCATGGATTGTGGCATTTTTGACAAGCTCCACACAATCTTATTTTGAAAAACAAAGCAAAAAGTAGTGCCATTTGAATTTGCATCACTTTTAGAATCTATTTTTTATATCGTTTTGGTGGGGTTCATATTGTATTTTCTTTTTTGATCCTTTTATTTTAGTCCTCCAATTTTTCTTTTAGTACTTCACCCTCTTTACATTTTTTATCTTTAATATGGGAAAACATTTTGCAAAAATCAAAAGTATGTACAATATTACAAGGCTAATCATATTCAATTCAAAATTATGAATCCTATTATTATAGGACCCTAACAATATATATGTAGGATTGGTTTGTTTGTTGTTGGAGTTTTGTTGATATATTTTCTCAACAATATTCTCCTTGTTTGGAATATGTTGGATCTCATGATCACTATTTATGTTGATTGTAATTTGACTTTAAATAAAATATATGAATAATTTTGTGCACATCATGTCTTCTCTTTCAATTTCCTTCTTGGTATCAGAGCCAACTCTCACTTAATTCCCTCTAGGGAAGGCGAGGAAGATGTGGTGCCATGATATCTAATCCTTTATAAATAATTAGATTGGTATAGGGTGATCTAGCGTGTGAGATCATAGTGTTTTATTTGTAATATTTTTGTGTGTGCCTGTAGGTTCTGCATAGATCATGGAGACGTAAAGTGATGTAGAATTTACATGCCCATAAGGTCATGCTTAAGTGAGACTATTCGACACAATGCTACCTTAAAGTGACAAAGTCCATGTAGTGATCGAAGTGGTCAATATAAACTATTCCACATTCAAGTAGGTTAATGGATTTCATTTATACAGGCCATGTGTCTCTTCAAATTGACGAGGCTTATGAAATTTTGTGGGTTATCGATCTCTATGGTTTGATAATTCTGAAGTGCTTCTACATGCTCAGGATCACTAGTAGACACCTGGTGGCAGAGAAGTTATTATTTGTTGAGTTAACTATGAGAATTGTGTGATCTCATATTTCTGGCATCATAAGGGTTCAAGCATTAGAGAATTGGGCACATGATACCCAATGCATTTCCCTGTGTTTTAACCTCAAACATGGTTCGAGAGTGGAACGGGTACATACAATCTCAACAATTATTTACAAATCAAATCCTTTGAAGAATCCATCTTGATTATAGATTATTAGTTCCTGCAAATTATTTTATTGTGTATGGGGTCTGGGAAGATGGGCTTCATGGACATCTACAACTATGATTGGGAGATTTGGGTCCAAGTCTCATTCAAAAGGAGAACACGCTAGTAGACAAATGGTGCCATCCAGGTAATTTTTGTCAGCACCTAATTCATCAGGGTTGAACTTTTTTTTCCTTTTTTGTCCCCATCTAGATGAGAACCATATAATATTCTCCTAGGAACAAGACCCCCTCTATGCTCTGCACTAATATATAGATGGGTCCTAGTCTCCTTTGTCATTATGTAAATCTCTGCTCCTTTCCATGAAATATATGACATGTACATCAACCTTTCACGTATTTCATGAGGGTGGAACCTAATCTAGATTGTGGGTCACATTTTGAAATTGGTACAGCTGGAAGAGATTGCTTGGTTATACTTATGTGGGATGGTTGGTACGACTGGCTGGAAGGTTATAGGGAGTAAGAAATTAAGTTTGGGTGGAACCTAGCTACCTCTCTCTTGTTGCTTGAGAAAACATCTATCTTCTACATGCGTGACGGTTGTGCTCATTTAATGGGATTGTCGTATGCCTTGGAGGAAATACCCTTTACATTTTTCTCCAGCGTTAGTTATTTCTGGAGTTTTATTTCCATTTACTATGCAAAATATTGTTTTCATGGTCATGTGTAGAAGATTGGTTTCATTGTTTTTAGTGTGTAAAAATTGTGTGTTTATATGTGAGTTTATAAAAAGTGTAGAACCAATTAATGAACAATGTTGCATAATTCAAATTTGTGGTTCTTGGTGATAAAAAACCCTCGAACACATCACTAATTCAATTTTGTGAATATGTTATATGTGGATGGGTCTTGTTGTGCTTTGGGCTTCAAGAGAATCAACTACAAGTTATGTTATGAGATCCATGTGTGTAGAAAGGTCAGTTGCATAATTGACAATTGGATACGCTTGTTACCCAGGTAACTAACCTATACAACTATCAAAAGTGTAGTTCACTGCATTTTGATAAATGGGAATTTGTCTGTAGGGTGATGCACTATCTATATTTTCTAGGTTTGAAAGATCGGAAAATGTCAATTATAGAAAAGTTCATCAAAGATGGTTAGAAGCATTTATGTTTTAAATGGAGTTGAAGTGACAACTCAAATATGAGGTGGTGAAGAAAGAGTTGTGTTTGCAAGATTCCAGAGCGGATGTGTGTTGATGAAGACCATCCAAACATATATGACTATATGTAATTTATGATTCTTGTAATAACCTTTGTAATGATGTAATTTTAAGCATTAAAGGGGTGACTTCGAATAATGCTTACAATAGTATATAGGTAATATTAGTTTGTTGGTTGTTAGACTCTTGTTGAGAGATTTTCTCAACAATATTCTCCTTGCTTGGAATCTATTGGATCTTACGATCACTATTTATGTTGCTTGTAATTTGGCTTCAAATAAAATATACGAATACTTTTGTGTGCACCATGCCTTCTCCTTCAATATCTTACTTAATATTTAGCCATTGAAATATTTTATTTATAGACAACCTTATTCACATTTTTTTTTTCTTATTATTAATATATTTTTAAATACATGTCAAAATTACTTTAAAATATTTTATTTATTTTTTAAGTATTATTAATAGTTTTTAAATATCATATATTAATTTTATATTAAAAATTGAATGAATTACGCATTTTACTATCGTTAATCTTTGTAGGAAGAAATGATTTTTTTCAAGTTTAATATTTCTTCTTTTTGGATTTTGAAATATTTTGAAACATCAAAATATTTTTTTAAAACTTTCTCTCTCTATATATAAAATTGATATTAAAAGAAACTAATTAATATGGATATTAAAATGGCTTATTGAAGTCTTGTATTGAAATATTTTTAAAAGTATTGAAATTATACATCTTCCACACACTCAAAAGTGAAAATATATATACATATTTTTTAATTTTTAATTATTTGACCTCTCTTTATATTTGATATATTAAAAAAAAAAAGATCACGCGGACATTGAAATTTTTTTAATTTATGGTTGTGTGGGAGTGAAATACTTCTACGACATCTCTTTCATGTAATATTGTAATATCAACAAATAACCAAGCACAATGAAAGTTAGATTATTGATGTTTTATAATGCTTTGCATTAAAATTTACCAAACATGCATATTCATTTTTGGTTTTTGTTATAGCCCACATTGTATTTTATTTAAAGAATATATTGTTTTTATTTTAAAATGGACACCTATCAACTCGTTGAACAAGGAAGAAATTACACATCTCCCTCATACTAGGCTAGAAAATGGATTGTAGAATGCACTTCTCGGTAGAATAAAATAAAATTTTATATGAAATATCATCTTCTTCCCCATCCACTTGTGCTAGCCTTGATGCAATGGCCATAAATTTATTTTTTTTTCTAAATCAAAAGAAAGCCTTCCCAAATAGCCATGCCATACAATGCACTTTTTATTCCGTTGAAAGACATTCTATAACCCACCGTGTATGGTAGAGATTTTGTAGTCTTTGTAAATGAGTGTAAACATTGAAATTTTGGTCAGTATAGGAAAAATGTTCTAGTTTTCATCAAATGAAGCATTAAATCATATGATAATATAATAATAAAACATAATGTTGGCTCAATTAAAAAGTAATAAAAATAATAAATCCATTCAATTCAATTCCTTATATTTTAATTTTTTCTTTATTAATATTTTATTTCTTCTTATTTCCTTATTTTTATGAATTAGAAAACTTTTTATCAATCAAAGAAAAAATCACATCTATTATGGATTTTGAAAGTCTAAAAACTGTTGTTTATCATAAAAAGACTACTAATCATGGCATATCAACCAAAAATACTAGTAAATATGCTATTCAATAGCAAATTATCAGATATTGATAATGATAATAATGAAAACAAGAACATGCTTATTCTCTTAAGATTCAAGGTGAAAACTTTAGGGGTATTTTAGTTGAGGACGAAATGCCTCCAACATTGGCATGACATTCCCTCAATTGACTTACTTTTCTCTATCTTCTTGGATCAAGGCCTCAATGCTCTTGTCCCCCTTTTTTATGTCCTCCTTGACCATCTTGGGGTATATTTAAAACATTACATATGAACTTATAAATGTTGATTTGAAGAACTCAAACTAGATTGAGCATTATTTGTTTGACTCTTGGATTTGAGATATTCCCTGTAAAGAGTCTTGATATGATGGTATGCCATGGATTTTGAATCTTTATCGAGGAATGCATTTACCATGAGAATGAACAAGCATGGATCATATATATCCATTTCATTTCGTAGGTCTTGAGTCTCATCATCTTCCAACGTTGGGCTAGTAATTGGCTCCTCTCGTAGAGAATTTTGTTGATTGTATTAGAGAATTTTTGAGGTAAAAAATGGGCCTCAAAACAAAAATGTACAAAAAAATCAACTTTATAAGAACCAATAGGATTCAATATGATGATTTCAACCATGGGGGATGATTCACCATTTTTGGAGTAAAAAGGTAAAAATATGAAAAAAAAACTACTTTTTCAACTCATATTTTAAACTTATCTCCCTACGATTTTATTAGAATTATGACCAGGAGCACTCATTGGATGCGGAATTTAATTTCTCATCTAATGAGTACCCATGTTGCATACTTTTGATGGACCCTACTACATGAAAAATGTGAAATACATGAAAAATCATTATTGCAATCGCATTTTTTCACCTTTTTCACATTTTTCATGTAGTAGATTCCATCAAAAGTATGCAACATGGGAATTCCTTGGATGAAAAATTAAATTTTGCATCCAATGAGTGCTCACACTTGAATTTTGATTAAAGTCATAGGGAGATAAGTTGAAAATATGAGTTTAAAAAGTAGTTATTTTCTTTTTTTCCTTCAAAACTTGATGATGTAATCTAATATTATTTTATTATTTCCACTATAACCTCATATTTTGGATATTGCGCTACTTTTGGTAGGAAATTCCCATAAATTTTATTTTTCCATAATGTTGTAAACAATGATTTCTCTGAGCGACCAAAATCTCCATTTCCTTTAGCTGAGCTTTGAAAATGACATGAACAATGAGGCATTTAGGAGGGATTTTCATCTGTTCTAGGATTATTACATAATGTTGAGACAATATGAGTGAATAATGGTGTCCACCCACTCCTGTGGAACTAACCATGAATGGATATGAATAAGAAACCATAGGAAGGAGCCAAAATGGAAATTCTATTTTTTTCTCAAGTTTTTTAAGTGAGAAGAGTGTCTTTATTAATAAAATATAGAATTAGGGAAATGGTTTGGTTTGTAGAAAGAGTAGATGAGTAGCGATGTAGATATAAAAATCTCTATTCAATGTAGGTGACAAGCTCTATTCTTGTGTTGCCGAGGAGCTAAGCTCATGGCGAGTAAAGAGGGGAGGTGTGTGAACCCCTCCTTAAAATCCATTTTGTGGGGATAGAAAAGTGGGGGTTTAGAGGAAGAAGACTCAATCCAATCACATCATTCATCATCCCTTGCAATGAGTTTTAGGGGACCCTGTGGCAATGACCAAATAATGGGTGCAGTCTCGAAGAAAAAATTCTTGCGAAAATGCTTATTGAAGGTTGTCAAAGATCCAATATATATGATGAATTCCACCAAAATAGCAAGCTACATCCAATATATCAAATACCAAGAATTCATTTATAAATTAATCTCATTTTTTCCAACGTAATGAGCTCTCATCAATTTAATCCAGCAAAAATGGTAGCCAAAAGGGCAAGTGGATTTGGAACTAGGAGCCAAACGATTCTTTACAATTATTTTCTTGAATCTAGAATGTTGATCAAAGGCTTTTGAAGGAGGTTTGTATTTATTCAATAAATATATGTTATTCATGTGGTTCAAGCAAGAGTGATATAACATTGAGCACAAGAAAATTTTGTCTCCACCATTTTAGGTGCATATGTTCTCATTGCCAATGGAATAGCAAGACGAGGAATTACTAGAAGTCATAAAAAACGTTATTGGGAAATTTATCAGAATATCGTAATTGACCAAGAAATGAATATATGCATCATATTCCCAAATATATTTTAATTTGAATATCTCTAATCCATTTCCTGATTCAGTAGAGATTTCCTTACAAGACATTGCCTAGAAACAACCATTGGACTACAACATGTTCCATTTCATTGTAGAAGATGTCATGAGTATGGAAATTTGTTGAGATAATTTCCTCTTACTCTTGTGGAATAGATCGAAGCTCCCTAAGCCCAAACATATGCACAACGATTCATTAACATCTAATTGAGGAACTAATAAGCCAATCTATAGGGTATCCCCCTTTAGTCCAAGAATAATCTAAATGCACTTCAGGATCAAGAAATGGAGTATACTTTGAGTGAATAAGGTAGAAGGAGCTAAAGAAGTGATGCAAAATAAAAGAAATTCCCTAGAAATTACTTTGGCTAGACAGGGGCAGGATGAGGAAACTCTCTCTAATGTCGAAGAAATCTTTAATGATGCTTAGGGAAGAAAGGTATCAAGGAAAGGGAGTATGGAGCCAAGGACAAAGGAATGGAAAGGTAAAAAGATAGATGTTCCAGTAGAACAACATTCAATACATACCAAGCAAAGGTAGCCACAAGAGAAAAATAGTAGTCTCGACACAAGGGGATAAGTTCTTCAATATTGAGATTGGGAATCAAGGTTAAAACTTTGGAAGGAATAGAATATTAAACTAATGATATAGGTGGGTTTTGGTTTCTAGACACCTATTCCACTTGGATCTTGTTGATGGTTTGAAATGAGTGCATCAACATTGGGGGGAACCACTCAGTTAGGACCTTAGAGAAGATCCTCTTCCATTTGGGATGATGGATCCGACTGGAATTATCGGACCAATTTCCCTTTATATAAAATTATATGAAATAGATTGAATAAAATTATAATGCTCTAATATAAATAAAACTGAAATAAAGATTAATAAACTTATTATATAACCTGAGTATGTTGCTGATATATGTGATTATATATATTTCATAATTGACATGACAATGTAGATCATCTTGCAACTATGAAGTTAACACAGAGAAATATAACTAATTTAATTAAATAGTTAATTAAATTAGTTTATTAATTTGTCACATATATTGAGATCTCATTGTTCATACATATAATTTATGATTCCAATCAAACATATCAATAGTGACAATGAACGATTGCTTCAACACATATATTATGAAAAAAATCAAATTTCCATTCTACTCTAAGAAAAAGAATAACAAAAGGATAATAGTACCTGATATATCATTGCTCTTCTCATGATAGAAATGGTGATGGTTCAACTATATATTAAGAAAAACCTGAGTTACAATAGTGCAACTTAAGCCTTCTTTTCAAAAATTCAAAACCCCTTCTCACATCTGAGAGAGGGGATTTATAGTTTCATGATAAAATACAAATATAGAAAATACAACAACAACCTCAGGCGGTTTCAACAAAAGTAACCAAAATGAACCAAACGAGACATATTTAGAATCTGTTACAACAAATAATCTAAGCTTGGGAGGAAGACTGTCCTCTAATTTGTTGTTGCAGCTCATAGATATCAATCATATTCCTCAACTCGGGTGGATACTTGGGCTATATTCGCATTTCGTTGGTGAAGATTGCATCCCTCGATGTTGGCATCATTTGTGTGGTGGTATTTGATAAACATCAGAGCATAAGCCACTCATTGTGAGGTTTGACCAAAAACTGCCAATGACTCTCCAAGTTGGTTTTGTTCAACTGATCAATGATCTAAAATCATTTCTTGGAGCCACAATTTAGTAAGTAGTTTTATATCACGTAATGCTCCTTCAGGACAACTTGATGTGAGATTAACTTGAAACAAATTGTCGCTGATTGCTTCAATAATATTATTTGAAATATCCCTTGCATGATGAATTGTTGCTTCTGCTTGTTTATACATATTTCCCATTCTTTGAATATAATCTCTTTATGGGATTATTCAATATTGGGAAGAATGGCTAATATTCCCTTTGCACTTTCCTGCCATGTCAAGAAACCAACATTGTTCTCCTCTATATCTTCAAAATAATTTTTTATAGCAGATAATTGATCAACTAAGGAGCTAGTTATCCTGCAGTGATCATGAATGATGGCCAACTTTTGACAAAAGAAATTTTATTGTTGGGCTAAAAGAGTGTTCAGTTCTTTAGCCTCCTTTCTAAACTCAGTTAATTCTAGATTGACACTCAGATGTTCAATCCTTCTTTGCAGCTCTTTGATTTGAGAGTCTTGGGCCTATAAATCAACATCATACTCGACTTTAAGAGAGTTGAACTTGTTTTGAAGCTTTATGACCTTCCATTTCCAATGTTATGTGATTTTCTACTTTTTAGTTTCCATGCTTTGTTCTAACAAAGATATCCTTTCTTCCTTCTCCTTAAGAAATTGTTGCACCTATGTGTCTTTATCCATAGTAGCTGAAGCATAGGTGCTTGTAAATTGGGTAAGCCTACCTAGTTCCTTTCTAGGACTTTCCAAAGAGCCCTTCCACAACACATCAAAAGATGCATTACTAGGAACTAGAGCCTAGGAGTGGTCAAGTTTTATTTTCTTTCTCACCCGTTTAACCACAACTTTGTGCTAAGGGCTATAAAAGATGTCTAGTGGAGGACGAATTTATTCTATTCTCAAAAAAACCTCAGAACATGGGAAAGATGGTATGATTTCTAAATATTTATCCTCTAAAGGCCTCTCAAGAACCTTTGTTGTTAACAGAGACTGTTCAAGGCTCTTGGAAGTGTCTTGAACCTTCTCTTGTGGAGGATTTTTAACAACTTCAGATTCATCAAATTTAGCATTGAGAGCGTGATTATATTTTTCCCAAATTTCTTCCAACCTAGCATTAGTTAAAAAACCCTCTTCTTGGGAAGAAGAAGAGGAAATTGTTTCTCTTGATTTAGAAGCACCAACAAATTGAGTAGTACCAACTATAATAACATGATCAGGAACAATCCTCTCCTAAGGAATTTGTAATGAATATTTTTAATACTGGGATAGAAAGAATTGGTTTTCTTCAACCTTTAACCTATTGTAACTATTTAAAACCACTTGAATTGGAAGTTAGTCCCTCCAATCTCAGAGGGATCTCTCAAATATTTTCAAATCTTCTTGAAACAATTGCAACAATCAGATGACAAACTCTGATTTATTTTCCTGTGCTTGTAGGTGAAGAAAAACATGATTACTACTACCATTAGGCATGGAGTCAAACTATAGAAATAGCAAGCAACAAAGTTTAATGGAAGTTGAGGCATCTATAGGTTTTAAACTGACACAAGTGAACGTCTACATTCATACATAGTAAATGATGGAAATTGGAGCAATTTAATGAGATTTCCAAGTAATCAAGATACTATGTGAAACTGGATAAAATCATGATAAAAAACAAAAAGCCATGAAATGAATATCAGGTACATAAACAGAGTATGTTGCAACTGTACTTCTTATTAACTTGAAAAAAACATACAAAATGTGGTCTTTCTCACATTCTCGACACCCTTTTACAGTAAAATACAACACATTTGAAGGAATTTGGAGCAATATTATAGTGAATTCCAAGTAATCAAACGAGCTATGAAAACTGATAATAACATAAAAATATGAAGGGATGGAATGAAACCAAAATGAAGTGTTAAATAAAATAGACTTTTATGATGAAATTGCAGACAAGTCTAAGAAGATGATAAAAAGGACTCTGCCTTTACACAGAATGTTGGAACACATGTATAGGAGAAATAGTTGGTTGCAAGTAGATAAAAAAATCCTACAAGGACAAGTTACAACACTAAAAACTTAGATTGAGATGATCTAGGTTGAACTCAAGAAGAAAAACCTCAAAATTATTGTTGAAGTAAGTGTTGCTCCATGATATGGAAAACTCTCCAATTTTTGTCTTTACTATACTTATTTTAGTTAACTCAGCCATATGTATAGTCAACATGGTATTAGAAGTCATAAGGAGGCATTAAATCATGGAAACTTGAAAAAAATAAAAATTTTGCAACTTCTGTAGCAACTGGCCATAGTGAAGCCAAGTTTTTGCTATGAAACTGCTGTAGCATTCCATAAGGGTTAAGCATGGTCTAAAGTTCAGTAAAGGACGTTCTGAAGGCTTATGTTTAGCTCATAAACATAAACAAAGACCTCAAAACCAACAGATGGAGGAAAATGGTAGCCTAGGAGTTCTTTTCAAAGTCGCTATGAAAGTTTGCTACGAAACTTCTGAAAACTCTCTGCACTTCCCCATTACTCCTTAGGCTTCATCAACCTACATCAATTGCATTCTCTATACATTGCAAATTCAAGAAGAGACCTATGTAAATTCTACCAATCTTGGTAGACAAGCTTGATAAACATATAAATGTAGATAAAAGGCATATTCAACCTCCATGATGGGTGTCATGATTTATCACCCAAATTTCTCTTGAAAGTACCATTAAACCTAAATACCCAGTTCTTGTGCCAAATTGTGGAAGCCATAAACATGCATTTCTCTTAGCTTTGACATAAAAAATTGTATGTGGAATAACTTTGATTTTAAGAGCTAAATTATGTTTGCAAACACTTACAGTGCTCCATGAGGTTGGTGTAGCCTTACTATTTAATTTCATGCTTTATTTTGTAAGAAAAATAGCAGTGACAGTCAAATTTAGAAGTTATAAAGACAAAATTTGCTAGCCTTTGATTGTTATTTGGACCAATGAAGGAATTCATTTTGAGACAATCTCTTGAACTATTTACATGTATAGTAAATCAAAGCAAGCTGGAATGTCCTCCTAGTAGTACTAGACAAAAACTGCAATCATGAAGGTTTGATAATTTCCAATTATGCCACATAATTTAAAAGAGCATTTAATATTGTGATTTCATTAAGATTCTAGAATCAAATTCCAAACTAAGACTTGCCAAGAGGCATCCCCCTCCACCATGCACACCACCTATTTCCATAAAAGAACCTCACATCATGCTCTTGTGTCAAGAGAGGCCAAATCCACTTGGTAATGTGCAAACATCCCATGCCAAAAGGAGGACCGCTTTTTTGACACAAAAGATAAATTGACAAAACTTGTAAACTGATCCTTAGAAGCATTTTTATCATTGAGGCCTCTATTTTTTTCAATTTCCATTATTTGTCCTTCATTTTCCTCGTCACAATCTATGACTTTTCACCTTCCGTTTCTCTTATTTTCCATTATTTTCATAAATAAAATGCCAATAAATGCCTCATGCCTCTCCAAATCCTTGGCCATTACCATTTCCAATTTCCATAGCCATTAATTAATCACAAGTGATCCCCATCACTATGCTTTTTTCCAACATTAAGATTATAATACGTGTCCCATGACATTGGTTATTATTGTTTCTTTATTAACTTTATTACATGGATTTTTAACATGAGGCTATTACATTTCCATCTCATACAAAGATGCAATTGCATGAGAAGAACTTTCTTGCTTACAAATTACTCTTTTCCATTGCCTTTGTTTGGAGATTGATCTTTGGAAAGGACCTTGGCACCTAGAATCAGGCTTTTGATAAGCTTTATGGACTTCCCCATTACTCCTTAGACTTCATCAATGTACATCAATTGCATTCTCTTTACATAGCAAATTCAAGAAGAGAACTATGCAAATCCTACAAATCTAGGTAGACAAGCTTTCTAAACATAGAAATTCAGACAAAATACCTATTCAACCTCCATGATAGGTGTCATGATTCATCACCCAAATTTCTCTTGAAAGTACCATTAAACCTAAATACCCAGTGCTTGTACCAAATTGTGGAAGCCATAAATATGCATTGCTATTAGATTTGACATAAAAAAATATATATGGAATAAGTTCGATTTTAAGAGATAAATTATGTCTACAAACACTTACAGTGCTTCGTGAGGTTGGTGCAGCCTTACTATTTAATTTCATGCTTTATTTTGCAAGAAAAACAACAGTGGAAGTCAACTTTGAATGTTATAATGACAAACTTTTCTAGGCTTTCATTGTTATTTGGATCAATGAAGGAATTCATTTTGGGATGGGCTCTTGAACTATTTACATATATAGTAAATCAAAGCAAGATGGAATTTTCTGTTGGTATTACTGGACAAACACTACAATCATGAAGGTTTGAGAATTTCGAATTATGCCACACAATTGAAAAGAACATTTAATATTGGGATTGCATTAATCTTCTAGAATCAAATGCCAAACTAAGACTTGCAAAGAAGCATCCCCATCTAGCATGTACACCACCTATTTCCCTAAGATAACTTCACATTGTATTCTTGTGTCAAGAGAGCTCTAAATCCCCTTGGTAATGTGCAAACACCCCATGCAAACAAGAGGACCCCTTTTGTGACAGAAAAGCTAAATTGAAAAAAGATGTGAACTAATCCTCACAAACCTTTTTATCATTAAGACCTCTATTTTCTTCAGTTTCCATTACTCTTCCTTCATTTTACTCCTCACATGTAACCTATGACATTTCTCCTTCATTTTCTCCTATTTTCCAATATTTTCATAAATGAAATGCCAATAAATGCCTCATTCTTTTCGAAAGCCTTTACCATTACGGTTTCCAGTTTACATAGCCATTAATTAATCACAAATGATCCACATCACTATGTTTTTTCCCAATATTCAACTTGGAATACGTGTACCATGACATTGATTATTATTTTTCCTTTATTAACTTTATCACCTGGATTTTTAACCTGGGGCTATTACATTTCCATCTCATACAAAGTCAAAATTGCATGAGAAGAAGTTTCTTTCTTACAAATTGCTCTTTCCATTGTATTTGTTTGGAGATCGATCTTTAGAAAAGGCTTTGGCACCTAGAATTAGGCATCTGATAAGCTTTCTAGACTTCCACATTACTTTTTAGACTTCATCAACTTGCACCAACTACATTCTCTATACATAGAAAATTTAAGGAAAGACCTACGTAAATCAATCTAGGTAGACAAGCTCGTTAAACATAGAAATGTAGAGAAAATGCCTCTTCAACCTCCATGATGGGTGTCATGATTCATCACCCAAATTTCTCTTGAAAGTATCATTAAACCTAAATACCCAATTCTTGTACCAAATTGTTGAAGCCACAAACATGCATTTCTATTAGCTTTGACATAAAAAAATTATATGTGGAATAACATTGATTTTAAGAGCTAAATTATGTTTGTAAACACTTACAGTGCTCTATGAGGTTGGTGAAACCTTCGTATTTAATTACATGTTTTATTTTGCATGAAAAATAATAGTGACAATCAACTTTGAATGCTATAACGATAAAATTCCTAGCCTTTCATTGTTATTTAGATGCATGAAAGAATGCATTTTGAGATGGGCTCTTGAAATTTTTATAGATATAGTAAAGAATGCAAGCTAGAATTTTCTCCTGGTAGTACTAGACAAACACTATGTTGACGGTGTTGGATCCTCCATCATTTAGGGGATCTCCCCAGTATGGAGTCCCAACTAGACCTCACACTATTTGGTGTAGGAGTCCCATCTAGTATGATGGTTGGGTTGCCATTATCTTAAAGGTTTGCATTAGCTCTTGCTTGTCGGCACATGAGAGTGGTTTAGTTTGTCTTCGAAAAGCGAGGTTTGCATGCCTAGTGAGTGCTTAGTGTTGCTTGTGTCAAGGTTCTCTCACCAGAGAGGGAAAGGGTGACAGTGATTCTCAAGTAGAAAGGGAATAGTCCCAACTCTGTTAGAAACACACAGCACAACAAGGCATGTAGAGCTTTTGGTGGAGTAGTCCACATGGATGCAGAAGTAAAAAACACAAGGTGAAAAGATAGCACGTAAAACAACCAACAGAATAGTCCAAATGAGTGAGATGGTTGTTATAACAGGTTTACGAGAATGAATCTGTCGAGTGTCCAACAGAATAGTCCACACGGACGAGACAAAGTTAACAACTGATACAACACATTTCCAATAGCATATGTTCTAAAACAACCAAAATAGTTCAGATATCTTAATATAGGTTAAAGCAACATGCATTACAAGCTTCCAAGAATAGCCTTATAAATGAATATGATACATGTGTTAAAACATGTTGGCCTATTAACAGGGTTCTCAATTAAGCAAAAGTTCCAAGACACATCCGTACACCATTACATCACTAACCTTGGTAGTGGGGCATTAGATCCATTGCTCGCTCCTCAGAGAAAAGACTACAGACTCTCAAGGCTATGTGGGAGGACCCTAGGTGAAAGGACCTTTCCATGTACAAATGAGCAGTATATATAACCAATGGTGAACTTGACCCTTATAAATCTTCAACTTCCCTCATGACTGCTTGACATACATGACTCTTCAACTGACATGACTCTTTAACTTCATATGTGGGTCTCTTGGACATCCACGTTACATTACATTGCTTACAATAGTATGGCACATAGTAGTGATGTGGCTGAGATGACTCATGACATGACTCGACATGACAATGCAGGTATGTTCATGCTGATGGTTGTGTCCATGTCGAGCTGTAGTGATGATGAGCGATGAGTGTACTCTTGGTGTATCATAGCTTCACCTAAGCATGGAAAGGTGTACGGAGTCTTTGATGGTCTTAGTGTTCTCTTGATGTTGCACGAGCATGTATCCCCTTCGTCGGTACCTCGCATGCTTCACATGTTCAACCATTCACAAACAACTCTCCTAGCATGCGCTCCTTATTCATCTCATTCATTGTCTTGCCATGTCTCATCCATGTACCAGCATATGCAATCACTCATGTGGGACAACATCAAATCCATAAATCTCCTAGTCTACCATGATGCATCATCTTTCGTTTTCGGGTGCAGGTGTTTGGGAGAGAGGTCAAGGCTCTAAGACTGTGCAGAGCACATTTTAGGCTAGGATGTAGGGCTTTGGGGCACTGTTAAGGAAAATTGTACAAAGCTCACTAGGAGGTTAAGATGAGCACTCGGGAAAGGAAATGACATTTTGTGGGTTCTGGCTCAACTGGGAGGTAAACTGTGCAATTTTTTCATGGAGGTAGTGCGGGCAGCAAGGAGGACACTGATAGTGAAAACTGCGTAGATTCTCAGGGGAGGCTAGGAGTGGGATGCAGGAGGTTGTTGGCCAAAACTTCGTAGAACTGGGAGGCAGGCATGCACTACATTTCTGTGCAATTTCTAGACTGCGCGAGGTGTCGGGAAACTGGAGGGTAGTCCAAGAAAACTGCATAGGTTTTAAGAGCAACAGGTGTCGGGCAATTGGACGACAATCCAAGAAACTGTGCAATTTTCAAGAGGCTGACGAGGGGATTGGCTAACAAAACTGCACAATTTTCAAAGAGAGTAGTGTGACATGCTGCAAGTTCCTATCCCTCATGTCTGAGCAATTTCTTCACTCAACAGAGGTGGGCATGCTGACAGATTCTGTACAATTTTTTGGAGGAGTGAAGCCTGGGGTCGCTACCTGGTCAAACTCTCTAGTTGACCAGTGGGAAGATTGTTAGATTGTCTTGCGAGCAATGTAGATTGAGATGGCTTCTTGGGAAACTTCTGCGTGTTCTGGATGATAGTCATCCAAGTCGATGCCAGGATTGGGTAGTGTAGACTCCCTAGGAGGCAACCTTAAGCTATGTGCAATTATGGGCAGCAGTACTTGATCACTGAGGGTTGAGACTGCGCATTGTAGCTCAGCAGAGGTCTAACTAATAAAGGGTGCTTCGGTCGATAGAATTTCAGAAAAATGACTAAGTGTGTGAGTAAGTGAACTTTTGTATACATGACCTCGCAAACACACACTCAACATTACTTAACGAAAAGACACCTCGAACCAACAATACAACATATGTTGAGTGTAACTGACCAATGGGTGCGAGCAACAAGTGTGACACTTGAGATAGATCATTAAACCACAGTGACGAAACTTGTGCCAAATTGCATACAACTTTGTGTGTGAGTGCAACATATTCTTACATAGAGAATACAACTTGTACACATGAAGACAAACCTTGAACATAGCCATAACATGACTGCAAGCATGACATTGTCACGAACATGCTAAAAGATGTCATGTGAATGGTCAAGTGCAGAGGGTGCAAAGACTCAACACAAGCTCATGGAATGAGCACAAGTGTTTTCAAACATCAAGTAAGGCTCTAAAATTTGATGCAGACCAAAATTTTGGAGGGTGTGGCAGCGGCTGCAACACTTGGAAACACACTGGTTGAATACCAGCTTCTCTATCTCGCTCCATAGAAAACACAGGTCCTTCATCTATCAGGGAGTATTGAATCTCTTATGCGAGTTACTTCAACTTCCCCACTTACTCCATGGACAGAGATCACCTTTTTCCAACTCAGCCAAACACAACAATAAGTTTCATCTTGATCACAGTGTTTCAAAATCTAGAAGGGTAGTTTCACTCGCGAGTTTATAATTTTCAGAGTATAAGTTTTCATCTTTGGTGTTTCTCTACTTCCAGCGACCTGAACGGTACCCCCACGGAGTCACGCAGGAACACACACATTTCTCCACTGTTAGAAAGCTTGGTTAGTACACCGGTGGAGTTGCACGATTCACCTCTCTTTGCAGGAAGCCTTTCTCTTCTTTCACCTTTGTATTTTTAAAAGAGGACTGTGCATAGGCACTTATTTATTTTTTGGGGCAGAAGAGGGATCCCGACTTATTGAGAGCATAAGAGGTTGTTCCTTTAGAGAAGCATGTAATACCTCTGATATAGGTTTTCTCATTTAGATCTTCCCCTTCTCTGTTTCTACTAGTTGGATGAGCTTGAACACACATATCAGAAGACTAAGTACATGCATGGTGTTTCCCAACTTGGACACAAGTTCACAGTTCGACCAAAGCTTTCCTTACAGATGGCTCATATTTTCCATGAAGACTTCATCGATTAAAGTTTATAAACAAGCACAGAGAAGACAGACGCATGAGTGACCAAGTGCTGCAGTGTTACAAGACTGTTTATATCTCAGCCACATACTCATTCGAAAGCCAGAACTTAGTAGAGGGAAGAAATTATTTAAAAAAACAAAAATAGTGTGATACTAAGAAAACAAAATAAAAAAGAACAAAAATAGAAAAGCAAAGTGAAAAGAAAAAAAGCAGTAAACATACTATGTACATGGCATGGGGCATGACCCCGGCTTACTGAAAGTAGTTTTTTCGATCTTGGTTGTTGATAGGAAGGTTGTCAATCCTCCCATCAAGTGATTGCAGGCGATATGTGTGTGGGCCAAGCTTCTCCTAAACAATATACAGACCAATCCATAGGGACTGGAAATTCATTTATTTTCCTATATCTTCATGGGGTTTGTCACACTTCAAGACTAAGTCACCCACATTGAAGTTAGCGTTCCCTGCAGACTTCTTGTCGAACCATCTCTTGATACATTTATGGTGGAGTGTGATTTTTTATTTTACTTTCATCCTTTCTTCCTGAAACTTGTGAAGTGTGTCCATCCTATGCTGAACTAGCAGACAAGGCTTGCTTTGTGATTCTTGGCACAATTGGAGCACAGGAAAGTAGTTGTTTGGCTGAACGATGGATTATTTCCCATAAAACAGGAAGTATCACAAAGTGTTTAGGGAGGGTTTGGGTGTTACGTGGTCAACCCATAAAGCATTCATCGAAGCAGAGTGCTAGTTACGATGTTCAGAGTAAATGGTCTTATTGATAATGCGGATAAGGTTTTTATTTGTAGATTCTACAAGAACATTTCCCTGTGGGTAGTAGCTACATGAGTGTTTAAGCACGATACCATATTCCAATGCAAAATCATAAAGCTTTACTAATGAAAAATAAGTTGCATTGTCAAACACAAGTGATAGCAGAACACCAAATTATGAGATGGTGTTCTATTGGAGGAAGCTAATGATTTCCTGTTCATTCACTTGCTTAAGTGGAACTACTTCTGTCCACCACATGAAGTAATATGTAGCTGTCAAGATGTAGTGGTGTTGTTTCGATGAATGTGGAAATATTTCCCCAATGATGTCAGGCCCCACTATTGGAATGGCTCAGTCACTGCAACAGGATGCAGACCTTCGTGTTCTCTCGGTACATCACTGACAGACTGAGCACTTGCGGGTGTAAGTGTGTACATACTTGAATAATGTGGGACAATATAAAGTGGCTCGCATATATTTGTGCGCAGTGGTATTTCCTGCGAAGTGGCCCCCAGCTGGTCATCATGCATGTCATGCAAGATCTCCTTTGAATCATGTGCCTCCGGGCACCTGATCAAAATTTTGTTACTATGCTTTCTGTACAGCAGTCCATGCACCAACTGATAAGGTAAATATTTGAGGGGAAGTGCCATATTATGTCTCATGGAGAAGTGAGTGGGTATGGTGCCAGGCTCAAGGTACTATTCCACATCTTCGTACCAAGAGTTTCCACATGAAGTGGGTGGTGCTCGCTCTACATCATACATGTCATTTTTTTTCTCCCAACCGGCGAGCTCTTCTACTTCCTCCTATGCACGGATTGCTTCAGATGTGAGTCTATATAGGCCATGACACTTGATAGTGGGAACTAGCTTAATTTCAAGATCATACTATTGCAAGCTTGTCATCCAGTTCGCACATCTTTCACCCAGCTCTTGTTGTACAAGCAGTGATCTAACTATTGTGTGTGGCACGAAGACTATGCAATGGTTCTTCAACAAGTAAGTTCTAAAGTGTTTTGTCGCCTTTTATAGTGCATAATATTTTTTGTTGATGAAGTGGTAGTTGAGTTAGGGTCCCTTCATGCTTGCACTAATGAAGGAGATGGGGTGCTCATCATTCAGCTCATCTTTCCGAGTGAGTACCAGAGCAAGTGAGTTGTCGAAGGTGAAGGTGTATAGAAAGAAATACTTGTTAAAATATATGTTTCAAAGTGTAGGCGCATCTGCTATAACTCACTTGATATGGGTGGATGCATTCTTTTCCTTCCTACCCCAGCTGTAGACTGCATCCTTCTTGATCATGTCTTGCATATGTTTCACTATCTGCACATAATCCTAGATGAACATCCGGAGGAAGTTTATCTTTCCCAAGAAGGACTACATGTCTTTCTTATTAGCTAGGTGAGGAATCTATGTAATATTCCAAACTCAGTCTCAATCAACCTTGATACCACTTTTGGCAATGATGTGCCCAAGGAGGTTCTCCTCAAACATTACAAATATGCTCTTTTTTGGATTCAAGGATATCCCGTATTTTCGGCATTGCTTGAATATCTTCTTTAGATGGCATATGTGGTCTGATTATTTTTTAGAAAATAAAGTCATGTAATCAAGGTACAACACTATGCTCTGTCCAACAAGTCCTTGGAAGGCGATGTCCATGGTGCACAGAAAGGTTGCGCCTGCATTTACGAGCCCAAATAGGATTCTCCTATATGCGAACACACCCCACTTGGTACGGAAGGTAGTTTTTAATCTATCAGATTCTGCTAACAAAACCTGGTTATATCCCCAAAAACCATTGAGCAAGGAAAACATTTCCACCCAAGATATTGTTTGTAAAATATGCTCCATTGACGGCATGGGGTAGTTGTCTTTGTCCAAGGCGCGGTTCAAGTTTTGGAAATCAATGCACAAGCAGATCTCCCTAGACTTCCTTCGTACAAGAACTAAGTTAGAAACCCATGTGGAATGTTGAAATCTGTAAATGATCCATGCATCCAACAACTTAGTCATCTCTTTCTATATGAGGGGTTCAAGTCATGAATGTACTTTTATCAGCTTCTACTGAAATGGCTTGACCCCTTCTTTGATCGGAATCACATATTGGATTATTCGAGTGTATTATGTTTTCAAATAATCATATGTCCATGCGAGCATGTCTCGGTACTATTTGAACAAGATGAAAAAGGCTTGTCGCTCCTGCTATGTGCAACACACACCGAGATTGATGAACATCAGATCTTGTTCCATCCCCAAGTTAATCTATTTGTACATCATGGTGGAACTAAGAGTTTTGTTGTTCCTTGGCCCTTGAAAGAAGTTTTTCAAGTCATACAACTTTTCGATAGATACCACACCATTGGGGATCAAGTTTCCTTTCTTGTCATCAGCTTCAACTTGTATAGACTACTCGTGCTCATCTTCGTCAATCGCTACATCTTTGAAGACATCAGAATTGGCCATGAAGTGCAGTATCTATTGATCAACGTCAAAAATGTGTAGATTAGTTATGTCATCATGGATAGAAAGCTTATATAAAATTTCAACAATGAACCTATCCCTAAGTGGTGACATCCTAGTAGATACATTTTCCATGGCATCAGCTGTTGCATTACGCATTCTTGGCACAACAATGATATTGAAAGCTTGAAAGTTAGAGATTAGTCGCCATACCTCTTGCTGGTAACTTTTGAGTTGAGGTGATAAATAGTCTATGGTGATACATACCTTCCGTACTACGATTTCTGAATCACCTACCACTTTGAGCACAGAAACATTGAGGCTAATGGCTTTGTGCAAGCCCAATATGAGTGCTTCATATTCAACAATCTTGTTCGTGCACTCGAACTCCAAGCGTATTGAGATTAAATGTTTCCTATGCTTTGGGTCTATCAAGATGCACCAAGCTCAAGAGCCATGCTGTGTCTTTGATTCATCAAATTACATGGTCCACAACTCGTCTATACACGGACCGCTTGATGCGCTAGTACTACTGTTGCTACTGCTACTACTACTAGTGTTACAATGTATTGTACAAGTTTCATTTCCATTAGTTGGGCAAGGAAGGAGACCCAACTACATGTCTAATGGGGTTGGAGCTGGCTGTGTGAGGTAACACCCCAGTTGTGTTTCCAAGAGGCAGTTGTCGAGCATGAGTTCCGTGAAAGCCAACGTTTTGTTCTCACCATTGATGGGAGTGACATTGTGTTTCATGTATATTTTGGATAACACTCAAATCTGATTTATTTTTCCCTGGTACGGAAGCCATAAGTGTGACTAGTCTGTAGCAAGGTACCCATTCAACCGGTTGGACCAGTCTCTACTGAGCAGTAACCCATATGCTTCAGATATGTCCACAATGACAATTTTTATACACTGGTGAACTCGATCATCATGCAATAATTGGATGATTACATCCCGAAGTTCACCAATGGCTAGTATGTACATTCGATCTAGTTGGATGATCTGCATAGATGTCTTGCTCCCTTGTGCATTAATCTGCTTGGCAATGGAGAGTGGCATGACATTGGCTAATGCGCCATAATCAACCAAACAGTTTAGAACTTTGCAGTTAAAATTTAAAATGAAATCAAGGATGGAGGGAAAACAGATTTTTCTTCTTCCATCCAGAGTTTGTTGAGCACAGTTGTGAGTGAACTAGGGGATGTTCTTGCTCCATTTCTAGTAGAGATTGTGTTATCTGCGGATATTTTCCCCAAGCGCAAAGAATACTCGTTGAACCTGGATCGTAGCTAACTTGAACAACGAGATGTTTGCATGAGACTTCATCATATCCTTTATAATATTGTAATCAAGAGTGAGTAAACTCACTGAGATGTCCTGTGTTAGACTCACATTCATATTGTCTAGCGGAGTTTTCTGAAGTTTAATGCTCATGGACATACTCTTTTTTGTAGCTATCTTCTCGAGCTTTACTTTATGTTTTTTTCTTTGGGACAGTTGGTGGATCAACCTTCCCCAACATTTCAAACTTTTCTTTCATCTCCCCAATCGTATGGGGAGCCCCTTGACTGTTGAGACTGTATCGACCACTTCTCTTTGAGGGTTGTTTCTCAGTGTTCATTTTCTATGCTACTAGCAAGGATTGATACATGTTGATCACTTGCCTAGTGCTGGATGTCTCATCATATGCAACATCTTCTTCATCATATTCGTCTTCTCGGTGACACTACACATTGTTTATTATGTTTGTCATATTGTTTCATACCGAGTTCACGACTCGTTTCCATTCCAAACAATTTCCTTCCGGGTTTTGGTCTTGATGGAATGATCAAAACTATGAGTTCAAGCACAGTTATGTCTAGAACACTGAGTTGGAGCTTTACGGAGTTTTAGACAGGAAGTGGTCGCTGCCTGATGACATGTTCCCTTTTGTTGTTTGGGAGGCCAGATGCTCACATATATCTTGATCATTCGTTGCTTTAGCTCAGACACCTCTGTTGTCACATTCTTGACAAGACGAGTAAGGGTTTCAATGTCAATTTCTTCCTTGTCTTTACCCTTGCTCACCGCAAATTGGGGCTTCTTGCTCACATATTTAGAGTCTTTTGTTAGTTCATCATCCTTGATGACTCCAATCATGCACAAGTATTTTTCTACAACGATCACCTCTTCGTAATTCTTAAGTAACATTGGTTTCATAGCTTGCTTGACGAACTGTGTAATACTGGTTGATAGTGAAAAGGTATAATAGTCTAAAATGATGGATTCATCAGGTTTTGTGTCTGCTGCAAACTTGTTCAATATGCATAAAAACCTTTGATTAAAACTTTTCACTTTCTCTTTCGACTTAATCTTCAGATTTCCCAACTATTTGAGCAACATGGCAGGGGTCTTGTCATCATAAATTTTTCTAGAAACATTCTTTTGAACATACCACAACTATGGATGGAATTAATAGGAAGGTTGTGATACCATATCGCTTCTCGGTCATCCAAGGTACACATAAACAATCTGCATGCAACGTCATCATGTCATACCTTGAGTGTCTGCAGTTGCAGGTAGAAGTTCTCTAAGTGATCTTTTGCCTTCACTATTCTGTCAAGGTCATACGCGGTGAATATCCACTCCGAATCCTTTGGAATCCTATGCAAAGCACCCAGGAGAGACAGTGGTCCCTGAGTCATCTATTCCATGTTTTGGTCAGCCATGTCTTCTTCTTCTTCATCCTCCTCCTCTTCTTCAGAATCTGATGGTTCCATCTTGGAGCTTGTTGGTTCGTCTCCACCTCCGTCTCCTCCACTTCCATCCCCTCTACCTCTTGTACCGAATTCTGAGCCCAAGATCACGAGGGTATCCTGTTCTCCCTTTTGAAATATTAGAGGTTTCACTCTATTCTTAATAGCTTCTGCCAGACCTTCGAGCATGGAAAGAATTGCTTCTTCCACTGATGAGATAAAAAATCACGTGGGAGTGATATTTGGATTCTTTGATGTGTATGGAATATCTTGTATTCTTGGGATTAGTTTGACTACTTTGGCAAACTGATGGGTGATGGGACAGAAAGAGCAAAGGTACTAATACAAAATTTCGTGTTTACATCTAGGAGGTGAGGAGTAACAACCTTCAGAGTTGAGTGTAGGTCAGAGGGAGTGTGATTTATAGCCTTGAAAATATGATTTATGGGTTGTGGTGAGAGGACATTCATCCATAAACAACTAGCATCCCTCCTTCTAGCGCCAGAAATTTTGACGGTGTTAGAAACATCCTATACAAAGTATGAACGGTGTTAGAATCTGGTATGATGGCTTAGTTTCCATTATCTTAAATGTTTGGCTCAACTCTTTCTTGTCAGCACATGAGAGTGGTTTAATTTGTCTTCAAACCATGAGGTTCACATGCCTAGTGAGTGCTTAGTGTTTTTTGTGTCAAGTTTATTTTACCGTAGAGGGAGAGGGTGGGAATGAGTTTCAAATCGAAAGGGAATAGTCCCAACTCTGTTAGAGACACACAACACAGCAAGACATGCACAACTTCCAATGGAGTAGTCCACACAGAAGCGATAGTCACAAACGCAAGGTGAACAAATAGCACATACAATGCCCATCAGAATAGTCCACACAAGTGCGATGGTCGTTATAACAAGTTTACGAAAATTAATATGTCAAGTGTCCAGCGGAATAGTCCACATAATTGAGATAACGTTAACAACTGATACAACACATTTCCAACAACATATGTACCAAAACAACCAAAATATTTTAATTGTCTTAATACAGGTTAAAGCAACATGCATTACAAGTGTCCAAAGAATAGTCTTACAAACAAATACAATACATGTGTGAAACCATGTTGGCCTGTTAACATGCTTCTGAATTAAGCGAAGATTCCAAGACACATCCATACAACATGACATCGTTAACCCCGGTAGCAGGGCATTGGAGCCATTGCTCACTTCTCAAAGAAAAGACTATAGATTCTCAAGGCTATGTGGGATGAAACAAGGTGAAAAACCCTTTGCATGTACAAGTGAGGGGTATATATAGCCAAGGGTGAACTTGACCCTTGTGACTCTTCGACTTCCCTCATGACTATTTGACTTACATGACTCTTTAGATGACATGAATCTTCAAATTTGTATGTGGGTCTCTTAGACTTCCATGTTACATTACATTGATTACAATAGTATGGCCCATAGTAGTGATGTGGCCGAGATGAATCATGGCATGACTAGACATGACAGTGATGGTATGTTCATGTTGATGGTGGTGTCCATGTTAAGCTACAGTGCTGCTGAGTGATGAGTGTGCTCTTGGTGTATCATAGCTTCACCTCCATATTGCAAGGTTTGTGGAGTCTTCGATGGTCTTGGTGTTCACTTTATGTTGGACATGCATATATCCCCTTCACTCATACTTTGCATGCATCATGTGCTCATCCATTCACAAACAAGTCTCCTAGCATGCACTCCTTGTAGATCCCATTCGTCGTCGCTCCATGTATCATCCATGTACTTGTATCTGGAATCAAACATGAAGAGACAACATCAAATATAGAAATCTCCTAGTCTACCATGATGCATCATCTTTTGTTTTTGGGTGCAGGTGACCAGGAGAGAAGAGAAGGCTCGGAAACTGCGTAGAGCACATTTCAGGCCGGGATGTGGGGCTCCAGACACTGTTAAGGAAAATTGGCAGAGGTCACTGGGAGGATGAGATGAGCAGTCCGGAATAGCAAAGACAT
The DNA here is from genome assembly GCA_031772625.1 of Pinus tabuliformis. NCBI lineage: Eukaryota > Viridiplantae > Streptophyta > Pinopsida > Pinales > Pinaceae > Pinus > Pinus tabuliformis. The sequence continues at coordinate 736,146,010 of CM062813.1, forward strand.
TCTACAGGATCTGGCTCATCTCGGAGACAAACATGCACAATTTTTTCAGGGAGGCAGTGTAGGAACCAACGAGGACACTATTTTCAGAGACAGTGGAGTGATAGGAAATGGGTGCCAATCCCTCATGTCTATGAAGTTTCTTTAGTCAGCGGAGGTGGGCATGTTGGAAGCTTCTGGGCAATTTTTTGGAGGAGTGAAGCCTGGGGTCACTGCCTAGTTAAGCTCTCTGGTTTACCAGCAAGAGGCTTGATAGATTGGCTTGTGGGTAGCGTAAATTGAGATGGATTCTTGGGAAACTTATGCATTATTCGGGGTGACAGTCATCCAGGTCGATGCCAGGATTGCGCAATGTAGACTACCTGGGACGCAATCTCAAGCTTTTCACAATTCTGGGCAGAAGTACTTGATCACTAAGGGTTGAGACTATAAAGTGCAGCTCAGTGGAGGTCCAACTGATGGAGGATGGTCCAGTCGACTTACTTTCAGCAAAATGAATAAGTGTGTGAGTAAGTGGACTTGTGTATACGTGACCTAGTGAACACAAACTCAACATGACCTTACGACAAGACACCTCGAACCAACAAGACAACATATGCTCAGTGTGACTGACCAACGGGTGCGAGAAATAAGTGTGACACTCGAGATAAATCGTTGAAAAACCGTGACGACACTTGTGCATCATTGCATAAAACTTCGTGTGTGAGTGTGATATATGCTTACATAACAAATACAACTTGTACACATGAAGGCAGACCTTGAACATAGCCAGAATATGACTACAATCATGACACTGTGACCAACATGCTAAAAGATTTTTGGTGACTAGTTAAGTGAGGAGGGTGCAAAGACTTGAAACAAGCTCATGGGATGAGCCCGAGTGTTTGCAAACATCAAGGAAGAAAGCAAGGAAGGCTCTGAAATTGGATGCAGACCAAAATTTTGGAGGGTGTTGCAGCCACTACAACACACTACAATCATCAAAGTTTGATAATTTTCAATCATGCCACACAATTGAAGATAAAATTTAATATTATGATTGAATTAAGCTTCTAGAATCAAATTCCAAGCTAAGACTTTCCAAGAAGCAGCCCCCTCCACCATGCACACCACCTATTTCCCTAAATGAATCTCACATCGTGTTCTTGTGTCAAGAGAGCCCCATATCCCCTTGGTAATGTGCAAACATCCCATTCAAATAAGAGGACAACTTTTGTGACACTAACTTATGTTACAGGGAAAAGTGTCTATTTAGAACTACTCTCTCCCACTAAGGTGTGACAGCTACCTTAGAAACAAACAGAGAAAAACTACTTTTGTATTTCCTTTATGAATTATAGATAGAGAGGAATAGAAAGAACCAACCTGTGTCTTGCGCTAATCCTTTGATCCAATCCCTCTCTTCTTTGATGGTCTCCAGCTACCTGCTCCCTTGCATGCCCAGCTTCACAGAGTACCTGTAAGATCAAAGAAGTAGAGCACTATACAAACACATGGATCTATATTCATAAACAACTTAGGATCAGATTTAAGTTAACCATACAAATGTAACTAGCATCAATGATACAAACGCATGGAGGAGAACTCAAATAGTTTTTATTGATAAACAAGAAAAGATCCAGGAGGAGTTACAACCAGTGGTTCCAACCCAGCATCAACCTCCCAGCAAAGAAGCCCCTCTTCACCTCAAACAAAGCATAAATCACCCAACAATCTGATGTTTTGTCTCTAGAAACCAACAACAATTCCTTACAATATGCAAAATTCCAGCCTCCAACCCCTGGATCTCTAGGATGAGAGATCTATATATAGATATTTTTCAGAGGTGTGAGTCAGCTCTGGGTTTTTGATTAGTGTCTTCTCTCTGATAGTTCTTGATGCCACTTGGAGATCTCATTGATCTCTTACTCATCCTTGGGCAATTCTGAGAGGCAAGTGTCCCAGGAGAAGTTTCTGGAAGATTCCATGATCATCCACCTCGCAAACTGTCTCTGCCACTTGTCTTTTCTCGTCCATCACACCCCATAGAAGGGATTTTTGAAATGCAACGCACTTCCCGTGTGTACAAGGTGCAATGCATTGCACTCTGGCCATGGAGCAAGTGCAATGATCCAGTTTTGACCAGTTCTAAGTAGTTTTTCATGGAGAACTTCTGGGAGAAGTTGTAATCTGTTGACCTTGTTCCTTTAGGGGTTAGAACAACACTTTTAGGGACTTAGGAGCCCTTAGTTTATGGACATTTCATGCTTGGGGTTGTAGGGCACAAAAATGTCTACAACAGTTGCCCCCTAAAGTATGAGGCCGTTAACCTTTTGGTGTCGAGTGAAATGCTTTATTATGAGGATCCGAAGTTCTTTCAATGCTGGGAGGAGACCTGTAATAATATACAATACAATACATTATCTTCATAATATTTTCATGATCTAGCTGAGGCGGGCATTCCCATGCTCAGCTTTATAAATTCATTTTCATGTACATAGGACAGATAATCGCCTGAGTGTAGACTGATGATTCTGGTAGAGCCATCATCCTTTTGGTAGGATGATTATCTGTGCTGCAATGATGTACATTTAATGTCTTTATTTCCCTTAATATATATCGCAACCCGGATGGATGAAACTAGATCTGGGGTCTTCAATCTCGTCCGATCTTCACTCGAAGTACAAGTCGATCCATGTGAGAAATGTTCTGAAGTCAAACATGGAAAGACATCGCTTGATTACCAGTCAATGATGTAAACTGTTAACAAGCGCGAGAGGAATCACCGATAATGATAATGACCCTCAAGGTACTGCAGTACAATTCACGTGGTGTGAATAAAGGACTTGGCGTCGAACACCACGCAAAATCTTTCGATCGAAGGCCATTGATGTAAACCTGTCGCCGGAAGTGAGAAACTTGCCATTGAGGCATGCAAGCTTCAAAGTACTGAATGGGGTGTTCCTAGATCAACTTCTTGGATAATGATCTGATGTCAACAAGAAGTGACCCATCACAGGAGGGCCTTAATGAATCCCACATCAATGACACAAAACGGAGCAAATGATTTTGATGGAGGTGAAAACGATCTGGTGATATAAGGTTCAGGGTGGCGGTCATGAAAGAATGGAGTATAATGTATGGTAGTGGGTGAGACACAGGTGACTTCTCTGGATGAATTCTCTTCAACATATCAGCGACACTGATGTGATGGATTGGTAGCATTAACCCCAAATGTGGATGGTATGGCATGACAATGGTGATGTGACCGGTGAATGAAACAACCCAACCCGACTCGGACACGGAGTGGAAGTGTCATGTTCAAGAGTGACTTGCTACCAACAAAGTTTCTTTGAGTTTTCTTCCCAATTTTTCCCCAGTCATTGCTGACCAGTACCTCTTTATTTTTGTCAAGCTTGAGGAGGATAACATATGCTTGTTCTATAATTTTCCCTTCGGGCAAACCCATCGCTATGTTTTAACGAGCCTAGCGATAGTGAAACTCGTTCTCGTCTAAAGACAAGTTTGTCGCTATTAATCTTTTTAACGAGTTTAACGACAAAGATAACTCGGTCCTTTTCAATTTTAGAGAGTCTGAAAAGGAACGTAAAGGTAACTCCAAAATTCCTTTTTCGTCATCTAATCCCTTAAGTCCGTAAAAGTATAAAATAATACAGAAGGGATGAATTTTTGATAGTTTTAACGAGCTGAACAAAACAAGCGCTCGATCTTTTTGTGTAATAATCCCTCAGGTCCAAAAAGATTAAAATCTAGAGGAGGGATAGCACTTCCTGTCCCTTTAACGAGCTAGAGAGGCCAATGGCTCGACAATCTTTTCATATTTTACGAGTCAGTTGAAAAGAGCTTAAAGGAGACTCATCTTTTGAGGAACGAGTGATAAAACGGGTAGCAGCTGATTCCAGGTAAGGTTTGGAATTTTCCAATCATGGCAGTGTCACAAGGATGGCTAGTGAAATCACTCTTCGCAGTTGTTCCTCAAAATGGGTAAACAATCAAATGGAGGTGAATGATCGGCCAATGAAAAGTGGAGGTGATGGTGCAAACACGACCAAGGCTTTAACGACTGAAGTACTACATTCACGATGGTTATTTACTGGGGAATAGTTCAGTTTTTAACGAGCTTAAACGCGGGTGGAAACATTTTCTCATGTCTTATGTTTATTTTTTTAACGAGCTTGAACTATGTGCTAAAACTGCTCGATGCGGGTTTATTTTTTAACGAGCTTGAACCCTGCAGTAACACTGCTCGTGGCGGGTTTATTTTTTAACGAGCTTGAACCCTGCAGTAACACTGCTCATGATAAGTTTGCATGCCGCCAGCATAATAACGCAAATCGAGGTTCATGCCCCCCAAGCTTCATTGCATTCAACTCGGTGGTTGGAATGAAGGTTTACCTTTGAGATTTGGAAAGGGGATTTGTTTCATTTTTTAATGAGGTTGACACAGTAAAAGAACCATCCTCAAGACCCCTTGTTTCATTTTTTAACGAGGTCGACACAGTAAAAGAACCATCCTCGAAATCCACCATATTTACAGTATTTGATAGAGAATCAAAAACTGAAGGATGATTAAGGTTGTTGGAATAATCTTCGTGGTAATTTGGAAGACGGGAGCGATGGTGGTAATCTTTTCATGGTGCCTCTCCTATCATCATTGACTGATTGATTCCTTTGTCTGTAGAATGTACATGTGACCAAGGATCTGAAGAGGTATCATATTCCTTAGACCTATCTATCCAAACACTCGATGAGCGTTGATTTGGGTTTGCCCCCCAAGCCAAGAAAATTGATTGCTACAATATTTCTAAAATGGTGATGATCCATGCTGACAAAATGTTTAGGAATCTTTCAAACCCATTAGATATAGAAGATTTCATATTGTAGGTTTCCACTGTGGCCACTTCCGTCAGATTATTCGGAGGAGGTAGGGAAAAAGTACCCATTAAGGAAGGGTCTTTTAGGAGACCTACTCCAATATTTTGAAGCGAATGATTGCTTCCATGGATCATTGGAATGCTTCCCGTAACTTGTGAACTGTTGGGGAGAAATGTTTGTTGGTTGATGATTGTAATTCCTCCTTGAAAGGGAAATGAAACCTTCCTGAAGTAGGTCGACACAACCGCGGCCATGGCATATATCCAGGGCCTTCCCAGTAGGATGTTGTAATCGAGGTTTCCATTGATTACTTCAACATCAATTTCTACTGTTTTGCCCCCCAGTTCAACTTGAAAGTTACTTAAAATCCCGTATGGAGTGTATGATCATCCATCAAATGATTTTAATGTCGTTGACGATCTCGACAAGGGTGGTGAGCCTAAATTTTTCCAGCAACTCATCGACATAATACATGTAGATGCCCGCTCATCAATAATTATTCGATGAACAGTTTTGTTGAGGGATTTCACTTGAATAAGGAAAGCTAGTTGAGCTGGTAACTGAGGGTCATATCCTTTATGATTAAAGGCCACAAGATTGGAATCCATTGGGTCAATCCCACCTATTGCTGATAATAAAGCTTGCTTTTGGGAGGGGCAATTTTGCGGTACCTCAAGTGTCGACATAGCGGACGGCGATTGGGCCAGGTCCTCTACTATATTATAATTCTGTGCTACTTTTTCAGGAGGATTAAATGTCGATTTGTGTACTACTCCCTTTGGCGACTTTATCATTGGTTCAGGAATGATGGGTGGCACAACTTTGGTCAAAGTTGTTGTCGAACTACTAGGTTGTTCATTAGCCTTGTTATTCGACAGCTGTGGATTCCCGTAATCTTTATTCCTTGTCAAAGCATCATTTTGCTACTTTGAGATAGACAACATAAGCACTTGGGATCGGGAAGCATTTTGATTTGCAACCAGTTTGGTTCCCAGGTTTGGAAACGGATCAGTCAATACTGCTGAGCTTTTTTAACTCTTAAAGAGTTTCTTAACTTCAGCTTTATGTGGACAATCTCTCGTCCGATGATCCTCATCACATATATGACACCCCGCAGGGGGTTTCCTTTGCCCAAAAGGGTTTGCAGAAGGTTTTTCAGGAGATGACTCATCCTGCTTCTTTTTTCTCCCTTTCTTTTTCTTCTTGTCCCCTGGTTGCTTCAGTTGTTTGCGTTTGTCGGTCGACATGGCATTTACTTCCGAGGCAAGAAGTTCTTCATTTGCATTTTGACTAGAAATCTTACAGGCCTTTTTAGATGTAGCCTTTGTTGATTTCGTGTCTGTTGCGCCAATCACACCATCACCGGCATGAGAGTCATTGTTTGATTTAGGAGGGGGAGGTACGGAAAATTCCGGTCTAGGAGCATCAGGTATTTTATCGTAGAGTGTGCCAGACTGAGTATAGATCAAGTCTAGATATTGTGCATGAGCAATAACTTGCTCTTTAGTGATGACTCCTCCCTTTGCCACATCTTCCGTGATAGAAGGTAATAATGACTTAATAAACCATTCAGCTAGCAGCTGATCAGGAACATATGTTTTTACCATTCTACGATGACGTTGCCACTCATGTATATGATCAGATATGTGAGTGGCCGTTGTTTGCTTGAAATTGGTAAGAAGTTCCATTCCTGTTTCGTACCTTATCGGTAACTGAAAATGGGTTAAAACGGTTGTGGCTAGGGTGTTGAAGTTGTCGAATGAAGCTCTAGGCAATTCGACGTACCATTTGGCTACCAGACCAGTTAACGTCCTCTGAAAAAGGCGAAGTCTAATTGAATCATCATTTAGGGTGTTTGATGAACACCACAAATGAAATGTCATCACATGATTCGACGAGTCTTCACCTAGATTTCCATTAAATTTAGGAATATCTGACGGAAGTTTATGCGGAATCGCCGGCCACCAAGGGGCATAAGCAATTGAATCATTCGTCAGCCGGTTTAGATCAGGTAATTCTAGAGTTGCTACAAAGGGCAACTGTTGATTCAGGTTAGGCGGAGCATACCCAGGATAAGATGGAATCGCCTGAGCAGTGGGTCTTTGCATACCAGCATAGTGTGTTTGATGCCGGCAACTTTGACAAGGTTGATGGGCATAACCATTATAATATGGTTGTTGATAACCGCTTTGGAAATGCGATCGCCCATTACTTACAAAGACTTGTTGCTCAGGTCCTTGATATGATTGCTGGAATGGGGGTTGTTGAGATTGAACCAGCCATGGTTGTTGGACCATGTGCTGTTGCCCAATACTGGATGATTGACCAAGATGAGGAATCATAGTACTTGTTTGAGCCTAAGTCGCTCCAGATAAGGAGGCACTAACCTGAGGTTGTGATTGAGCTGTCGAGACAAGAGGCTGTTGTATTGCAACCTGAGAAACTTGAGGTTGACATACAATAGGTAGCGCTTGTACTTGCGACGTAGTCACCACAGCAGGTATAGTGGGAATATTCGACACAGGGTGGACTGGTTGCATTGAATATACAACCCTTGGTTATTGAGGCAGTATTGGTACCCAACCGCTGGATGTAATTCCAATTTGACCTGAACTTTGTTGTAAACTCCCATATGGTTGTTCTCCGGGAGGGAACAATGAAAAGGCATACTGCCCTCCATATGGTGGCAATCCAGTACTTAAAGGGTAAATTGGCCTTTGAAGACAAATTGGATCAATTTGTTGAGTTTCAACATAAGAAATACCAGATGATAATCCGGATGAAGAAATAGGAACAAACCATGTCGTCGAAACAGTCCCTGATTGGACTCCGGTTTGTTGTTTATAACTTGCCGGGACAGATGGTATACCAACGAACATTGTTGGAGTAGCAGCAGGAGGTTCTGCTACTGCTGTGTCGGATGACACAGTCCTAGATGTCGACGGTTGTTCAGACATATCTAGTCTATCCAAAAGATTTCTTAGCGATTCTACAAGAACTTGCGATGAAGGGAGACTAATTTCGAAGACCAACGAGGGAAAGGTGATGATTATTCCGTTTAAAATAAATTTTAGATGCTTTGACACAACTTGTTTTTTCAATTTTTAAGAGTCGAGAAAAAACAAAAGATGACTCTAGTCTCCTTCGATTTTTAATGAGCCTGAAGTGACAAGTACTCAGATGGACCTTTTCCATTAAGGAGTCTGAAAAGGAACGAAAGGGACTGCTCTGGAGATCTAGGTAGAGGGAGTACCAAATCAATCGCAAAACTACATAATACTTTTTACGGTATGGCATTCAATCTTCCCGAATGTTGTTTTCAGTGCATTGCGATCGATAGGGTGGCAGACACGACTTCCTAAGGATAAAGGATTTAAGCCTATAGGGGTCTCGCAAAATATACTCGATGGTACGTGGGAGGACAAGTCCGTACTGGCACTTATCATCTCAAAGTGGAGGAATCACCCAACCATCAGTGAGGACAACAGTTACCAGGCTTTACGACGCCGGAATACGTCTCTAGCCTAGACCTCTAAATGTTGTGCGTTAAGTTCCAAAGCGTTGTTAGATTCATTGAATTTATTTTAAGTTGATCTTGTTTATGAAGTTTTCCTTTCAGGTTCACCACGAGATGTAGATGTAATTCCTAAAATGCAATCTAAAGATGATAAACAAACTTTTATCTCTTTTGTGCAATGAAAATCCTAGCTACTAGGGGAAAAGAAAGACACAATCTTTTCACAAAGAGAAAAGAGCACACTGTAAATGCACTTTCCTAAATCAAGCCAAATAGACTGTCTATATGCAAATGCACATGCATGTATTTGTTTTCGACTTTCTTAGTATTGATGCTAAAAAGAAAGTTGATGTAAAAATCTGAATTTCTTTTCAAGCGACAAATATAAACAAGCTCTTTTTCGAAATCAAAAAATAGAGATGATTACGACACCTTACGATTTTGAAATGAACACTTGTTCTTGACACTAGAAAATTACAAATTCAGACCAAAGGCAATAGTAACAGGATAATCGACCATCAACAGCAATCAAACTTTCTCCTATGATCGAAATCGACACTTGCGACAGATTCAAATCAAAGGACGACAGTACGACTATGCTACTTTTGCAAAGGAAAACTGTAAACGACTCAACAAACACACAAAAACATCTACAGTTCTTTTGCACAAAGGAGGCGGAATAACAGCAAGGAAAAGAGGTTTCAAATAGACATATACTAATCAGAGGCAGCAAAATTCAGGGATAGAACTGGAAAGAATGAAGCACAGGAACCACAGCTGCACAGAGCTAGTCTGATCAGCGCACCTGTAACACAGAGAATCTGAAATGTAGCATAGGTTGCCCCTTCGGGAAGTGCGCTGAAATTCAGGATCTCTGAATAGTACCTGCATTGGGCCAGAAACGAGACTCTATCCGGGTTCCGGGTCACAGTTTGCAGTTCAGTCCTTGGTTTTTGGCCGAGTAAAAAGCAATCAGTAATGCAACAATCAGGGGTAGATCTAAGGAGGATCTAAGAGCTATCACAAGGGCAATCAGATAGTTTGTGAATCAGCTGTTTAAATCGTAAATAGATCCAGTGAATGGATTGAAGCAACAGTTATCTACTTTGCATTTGTTATGGCAGATGCAGTTTGAAAGCTACTTATAAGTTTATGAAACAAACAACAAAGAATGATACACAAACAAACTAATTAGACATCCCCAATGGAGTTGCCATTTTGTTACAGGGAAAAGTGTCTATTTAGAACTACTCTATCCCACTAAGGTGTGACAGCTACCTTAGAAACAAACAGAGAAAAACCACTTTTGTATTTCCTTTATGAATTATAGATAGAGAGGAATAGAAAGAACCAACCTGTGTCTTGCACTAATCCTTTGATCCAATCCCTCTCTTCTTTGATGGTCTCCAGCTACCTGCTCCCTTGCATGCCCAGCTTCACAGAGTACCTGTAAGATCACAGAAGTAGAGCACTATATAAAGACATGGATCTATATTCATAAACAACTTAGGATCAGATTTAAGTTAACCATACAAATGTAACTAGCATCAATGATACAAAAGTATGGAGGAGAACTCAAATAGTTTTTATTGATAAACAAGAAAAGATCCAGGAGGAGTTACAACCAGTGGTTCCAACCCAGCATCAACCTCCCAGCAAAGAAGCCCCTCTTCACCTCAAACAAAGCATAAATCACCCAACAATTTGATGTTTTGTCTCTAGAAACCAACAGCAATTCCTTACAATATGCAAAATTCCAGCCTCCAACCCCTGGATCTCTAGGATGAGAGATCTATATATAGATATTTTCAGAGGTGTGAGTCAGCTCTGGGTTTTTGATTAGTGTCTTCTCTCTCATATTTCTCGATGCCACTTGGAGATCTCATTGATCTCTTACTCATCCTTGGGCGATTCTAAGAAGTAAGTGTCCCAGGAGAAGTTTCTGGAAGATTCCATGATCATCCACCTCGCAAACTGTCTCCGCCACTTGTCTTTTCTCGTCCATCGCACCCCATAGAAGGGCTTTTTGAAATGCAACGCACTTCCCGTGTGTACAAGGTGCAATGCATCGCACTCTGGCCATGGAGCAAGTGCAATGATCCAGTTTTGACCAGTTCTGAGTATTTTTTCATGGAGAACTTCCGGGAGAAAATGTGATCTGTTGACCTTGTTCCTTTAGGGGTTAGAACAACACTTTTAGGGACTTAGGAGCCCTTGGTTTATGGACATTTCATGCTTGGGGTTATAGGGCACAAAAATGTCTATAACAACTTCCCCCTGCCTCCCACCACAAGAATTCCCCAAAGAAAACTAGTGAAAATGAGCTTCAACAATCTATGTTCTACTAGAGAATGTAACTACCTAGAGGAAAATAAATGTGCCCAACTACCAAAATCCTATCAATCACTATTACCTTCCCTGCAAGAGGAAGAGCAAGATGATTCCAAGGTTTAAATTTCTTTTTGGTCATGATCCACCTTCACTGAACTAGAAAAATATACATTCCAAAAAGGATTGCCAAGTATCAAAAAATCTCAACAAGTTTAATAAAATTCCAATTATGACTCAACCAATAATGAGGGTCATTTTAACAATTTTTCAATTTACAGATTATTTGACTTTAATGCCTTAATTGTGATCCTTTTGCCTATAGTGTGTATTTCCTCCATATGAATCATGACATGTCAAACAATTTGAACAATATATCCATCCCCTACTCTCTTATTGTATTTCTATTTTTCTTTTAACAATGATAAAAATATCCATAGATGTAGAGGATGTTTTCCACTCTCTTGTGCAATACTTTTATACTTCAAACAATACCAAGTCCTTCATCTATGTTTTATACCATCAACAAGTTAATGGTTGTATGATTAACAAGTGACTAATATTTTTAGTACTTAATGACACTCCATTTCATAATCAAAGATAAATTGTAGGCTGCATGGTTTAGCGGAAAGAGGTTCCATTAATAGTTACAACTATATCCATATGTTCTTATGACATTAAAATTGACAAGATTTATCCAACATTGTAGAGCCTCTTCCCCAAAACATTTCTTAAAAGAGGTGCCACCAAGTAAATCCACTTAACATCTTAACATAAACCAAACTAAATTCTTTTCACATTTACAAGTCAAGAAGTATGTCACCTTTGCTATCTTATAATGAATTGAGTACATATAGAATATCAATCTTCATGTGGAAACTTGAAGAAATATTGGTTGATTTTCCTTTCTTATTACCTTCTAGAAAAGCGGCATGAGTTCTACATACTGATGATTCAAAGTTTATGTTTTTGAAAGAAACAAGAAATGATTATGATTTATCTTTGAAGGTTAACGAGAAAGTTGGGAAATCTAGCTAGTTAGTTACCCTCCATTTTTATAGAAATATGACTCAAATCATAATGAAGGTGGGACCTTCCAAATTTTTTCTCACGTTATGCAACCTTATCCACCACATAGTCAAATTTTATGGGATTCATTTGGATAATAACTTTCATGGATTCAAGATAGTGAAAGTATGGAGGATATAGGATCTCAATGAAGGTTGTGAAAGGAATGTCAAATAATGAAGATGTTATATTAGAAAAACACGTTATATTATACAAAAGAATGGATGGCATCATATATTTTGTATTTATAAGAAAGGCCAAAGTCAAGTGAGAGGTATTGTCAAACTTACTAATCTAGGTATCAAATTGAATCTTGAAGGAAAATGCTCGTAACCTTCATAATTTCTTAAAATCTTCATCATTTCCAAGAAAAACTATCGAGAAAAATGCATCCTAGCAAATTACAATTTCTCTTCACCATAAAAAAATATGACTTAAATTTTTGTACAATGAGAATGTTACCATAACTTCACAAATTGGTAGCATGGTGGTGGAAGACATCACACATGAGTTTAGAATCTCACACCTTTCAACTATCAGCTATCACAAAGTTCTTTGTGTAATCATAACATAAATTATTCACATGGTTATAATGATATAAACACCATGGTATGCATAAAAATGTTATTACATACATGTTCTTTTTGTCTTGGTCAATGAATATAAGTTTTTTGGCCCATCATTATTGTCAAGGCTACCAACATATAATACAATAGGCACCATGAACAACCCATTTGTACTAATCAAGGCAGTTATTGAAGGGAAAATTGTTAAATCACTAAAACCTTTGTTTAGCTAAGCCGCTACAATAGAGGAGTACCCTTCCATCAAAATCGCCTAGGATTTGCATGTAGCCCCAATTTCGTATTCAAGCCTCCAAAGGAAATGAACCCTAACAAATTCTTTCACATGCTACTCTCTTACTAGTAAATGAAAAAATTCATTACCAGATGTACTCTCTCCACTTCCGACCTAAGAGAAGCTTGGTGCCCTCCTTATTTATCCCCTGAACTACTATGATTTGTAGTCGATAATGCAGTAGAAAAAGGAAACTCAAGTTCTGACATGTTAAACGCAGGTGCCCTGAAAATACATTCAAGAAGCATTCAAATTACATATATTTCTAATAGACTAAAATGGATGAACAATTTTAGGGGAAAAATTTGTTGCAAGATGGTAGAATCATAATTTTCACAATTTAAGGGAAAATACCTATTTGCTTCATCATAATTTTTAGAATCCACCCATAAGCTTCTTGAAATTTCCCTTGTCACTTTCACCCAATGTAACGGCTTCAAAGCTTCTCTTCTTAGTGTTGTGGTAGGTGTTGATCCAACTCTAGTTGTAGTTCCTACACTCTCTATCCCCAGACTAGAGGTTGTGGTGGATACCTTCCCTTGGATATTGAGTGTAGGAATTCTTGAAGCACTATTCGGTGCTTTCCCACCTAGAAACATTACTTCTGCAGTTTGACCTCCACGATCCCCAATAGAAGGTGGAGGAGGGGGGGGAACCCCAAGTACCTAGAGGTGGTGGATCTCCCTAACCACATGGAAGAGGTGGAGGTCGAGCCCCCTTAACCAGGAGGAGGAGGAGATGGATGTGGGGCCATATTAACCCCTAGATGAGGCGAGAGAGGTGGAGATGGAGGTCGAGCCCCTGTACCCCTAGGAGGAGGAGTAGAAGGGATTGGATTTCCATGAAACCTAACTGGTAGAGGAGGAGGAGGAGGAGGTGAGGGTCGTTTTCCCTTACTTGGAGGAGGAGGAGGTGAGGGTCATTCTCCCTTACATGGAGGAGGAGGAGGAGGAGGGGAATTGGAATCTCCCATGCTACTAAGAGGAAAGAGAAGGGGGAGGAGGGGGAAGAGTGGGAAGTGGTTAAGGCACACCTTTTATGCATAGAGGTAATTTTTTTCTTGGGGCTAGTGAGGCTTGAGCATGATTAGGTTGTGGGGATGATACAACATAGCATGTTGAAGGATGTTCAAATGCAAAAACTTCAGTAGATTGTAGGATTAAAGGAGAAACTATAGGCACTATTGTTGCACTCTGATGTGTATATTTATATTCTATAGTTTCTTCTGATGTCACAGCTATTCCAAGAGCCCTGGGTGCACTATGGAATATTTATTATTCTACAGTTTGAGGAGTAGTTTCTAAGGAAGGTTTCAACATCATCAGTGAAGGGGAATTCAGTTGAGAAGGTAGTCTTGGGACTAGAAGTTTATTTGCATAATTTTTGTCTTCTCCATTAGTTGAAAATGTGAACAACTAGCCTTTAGTAGGTAAACGAGACTAGCTATTTGTAGTATATGGTCCAAATATATTTGAGTTGTCTTGCATATCATTTTATTTTCTAATCCTATGAATGAGATGGATTGCAGCCTCATCCCCCCAATTGACATTGCTGAATATCTCCTGAACCTTTGCAAATTCTTCAAATGGAAATCCTTCCTTTTCCTCTCCACCAAGTGTTGCAACATTAAGTAGAGGAGAAGATGACACATCCATGTCAGAGAAAAGAATTTGTTCAATTCGACAGATAGAATACTTCAACAATAAATTGAAGTTTTCTTGAATTTCTTCTAAAAAAATCTAGAAAATTTAGACAGTGTCTTCTTTTGTAGTATCCTGTCTATGACATTATAAACTTTGAATAAGATAAAATAGATAACAGATCTCTATTGCAACTATTGACCACTAAAAAACTTAAAAGTAGGGAAGCTAACATATATCCTAGATTAAAATGTAAAACTGGTAATACTAGTAGTTCAAGCACTATCCACTTGACCTTATTGATATAAATACGAGTTTGAAAAGAAAATATGGCATTCAAATAAACCCCATGGAAAATAAGGTATTCAGAGATACTTTTCTTTGAAGTCCTTTCAAAAATGGTCTTTAGCATTCCAAAGAATATCAATGTCATCTTGGTTTAACATCAAAATATTGGATCGTACAAATGACGTATTGAACATTATCCTAAACATCATCTCTTCTCGAGCCAGATCTAAATCAACATTGATGCACTCAAGCACTATATCACCTTGAATGTTACACACAATAATATCAATTTTAGCAACATCACAATATGCCTACAATGGGAAGATAGAAAAGTCAATTGAAATGTTTGGAAAATCTTCTACAAGGAACATTAACTATACATTTAGAAATATCTGAGATATTCCTTAAGATGAAAATGTTAATGCCATTAAATCTAGTTGGTTAGTACAATTGGAAGAAAACAATAAATTTGCTGAAAAATTTTAACTTGTTTGTAATGTCTAACATTCTTGATTTTCTTTGGTATACAAAAGAGCATATTGGTTGTCCTATCCTCAACATTGAAGGGATTGTGCCAAAATATCCAAAAAAAAATTGTTTGCATTCGCCTCACCATCGAAGTTTGGAATAATTATAAGAATAAAAAAATCATGGGTCAAAGCCATTTTTGGCAGAGGCCACTCAAACCCAGATGTTCACCTAGATATATACTAAGTATATTATATTTGAGATGGATTAGAATTAGAAGAGATAATAGATGTAGAAACTCCTTAGGGGCTTGTCTCTGAATCATTTCCAAATTCTTATACCCCCATGTATCCTTCTTCTCGTAAATGAGAAGGGCACATAACATGAAGGAAAGAACAACCCATCCTCCCCTCTCACAATGCATCTGAATTACATTGTGTTTCCCTTCCAATGTCAGCAAACTCTCACCCAACTGCAAAAAATAATGGACCATCTCCATAGGAATGAAATGGTGGCCCTCGAACTACCTAGGGTATTCCATGAAAATCATCATGTTGTACTGAGTCAAAATGTATGTCACTTCACTCTTCCTCTCGCCCTCTCTGAAGTTGAACACAAGAAATGAGGCATCAGGGAATTGGTCTCTTAATTGGGTCACAATGTTTTTCATATAAATATGATAATATTCCTCCTCCAAAACATATGTTGTGAAATAGGAATTGAACATTGTATAATGCATGCCACAAATTCAATCTCCTTGGACAACAAATCATCTTAAAACTAAAATAGAAAAATTCAGTTAAAAACAAATTATAAAAATTTAGTTAAAAACAAAATAGAAATATCTTAGTTAGGTTATCAAGAAATATTTATAGATAGTTCAAATGATTGATTTGGGTTAAAAATTTGGCCTATCTAAAATTGGGTCAATTAGGAAAAAAATCCCCTCAAAAAATGAAAACATAAAAAAATAACGAGGAATGTGTGATGCATACCATAGAGTCACTTTGAAATTTCAAGTAGCCCATTTGGGGTTTTTTTGAAGAAGAATTTCTTGAAGGGGGGCATACTCCGATATGTTATAGAAGTCATCCTCTCACTACTAATGCAATTTCCAAAAGGTATGAGATCGTGATCCTCTACTCCAAATTTACAACAACTCATACAATCTACTACAAATTTACAATAGGTCAATATAATAGAGGGGATGGAAAAATCTTGATGACTGCTAAAAAACTTAGAGTTGCAATGGGTCACAAAATGGTCCACGACTAGAAAATGTAGATGTAAAATAGGAAAACAATAGGAGACACCAACATCATTTTGAGGTAGACAAGGAGAAAAACAAAAAAATGCCCAAGCGAAGGGAAATGCGTGAAGTGGCCCAATCAAGGGTTTTATCCACCTAATAATTGTTAAAGCCCTCCAACTATGTAATACGTTTTTCTTTTGGAATTTAGTTCCAATGGAGCTTATGAATGATAGGTTTAGAATTGTGGGTACCATTAAAATATTAGTTAATTCTAAATTTATGAACCCTTATATTTGAAGAAAATGAATATAAATTAAAAAACAACAATTTTAGCACCAGATTGATGAAAAAACATAAATGAAAAAAGGAGATAAAAGGTCTCCTAGATGAAAGATATTATTGTAATTTAAACAAAATGAATATAAATTCAAAAACAACAATTTTAGCACTAGATTGATGAATGGACATAAATGAGTAAAGGAGATAAAAGGTATTTTAGATGAGAGAGATTATTGTAATTTACATCATTTGACATATACTAAATTTCTGATTTTAAGTTTTTGTGATACATTTTGTTTTTATGATTGCCTTCCTAAATTAATTACATATCACTGAATTTGGTCGGCATTTCAAATCAATTAATGTGGTTCATCCTCATGACAAATATGAAAATCAGATCTATCCATGGATTCAAATAATCAAGATGCAACATGTTCCAAAAATAAACATTGGAGAAAGTAAAATAAAATTAAAAATATTTAATATTAAATTAATATATAAATGTTAGGTTATAAAGTATTTGGTACATTTTTACTAAGAATTTAATGATTTTATTTTAAAGGATAATATTTAATAATTAACCAATACTTCTCCTTACATGTATTCTTAATAATATAATTGACCCCACTGTAAGCCCACTCCCATTTTGGATAATATGGAAATCTTTGAATTTAATTTCCTATGAATGTGATCAAAGTATATAACCTTGAATATTCTAATCAACTCCATAACTCTAATCATCCATTGATCCAATAAAGAAGTGTTTAAGGAAGTATAACCTTTCAACCAATCTATAATCCCATATCACTTGTAAGTTTAGATCATTGAAGTGAGATAATTAAAGTGACTAACATAAATGACTTTTTGTATTATTGTAGTACTTGTTAGGTAGTCGTATTTTTGTTCCTAAACTAAATTAGTCATCACATTAGTCATTTTTGGCAGTATCACTAAGTTAACTAGTAATATATTTTAACCTGTGACTAAACTAGTTGTTTATGTTAGTTGTTTTCGGTTGGGTCACATAATATTGCTCATTTTTGGTAGTATTTCACTTGGAAAAACTACAGTGACTAACTTTTTTAGTCACCTAGTCATTAATTTAATCATTTTATAATAGTGTAAAGCTCTCCCATAGAACCCTCTTCCATTGAAATGTGTGCTATTAGAAAAATCATGGAAAACATCACTAGTGTGGTAACTAAGGAACAAAATGAGTCAATGATGATGGAAATCAATTTCTTGAACATAGAAGATGTGGTAAAATATATGCCAAAAAATAAGGCCCTGTGTCTGGATAGTTACACTACGAACTTCTTCCAAACATGATAAGATTTCTTAGGCAAGGAGATTCATGAGTGTGCTAAAGAATCACTAATATCTAGTTCAATACACCCATCCTTGCATGCTACATTTCTTACAATACCCCCCAAGAGTTTGAAATATTCCACCATGGAGTTTGAAAGCTTCCACCTGATTGCATAATGCAACACAATCTACAAATTTCTCTCAAAGATCATTACCAATAAGTTAAAGCTCTGCCTAGTCTCCCTAATAACACGAGAACAAACATGGTATGTAGAGGGTCATAAAATTCTAGACAAAATAGTCGTATCTCATGAATTCATTCTCTTAGGAAAAGTAAAAATTCAAGAATGCTCACTAAGATGGACCTATCCAAATCCCATGATAAGATCAATTAGATCTATCTATTCTCTATCTCAAGAGCATTTGGATTCTCATAGGATTGGATAATATGGATTGAATCTTTACTTTCCTCTATGTTGTTCTTTGTTCTTCTTAATGGATCACCACATTGCCCTTTTAAATAATCACAAGGTATTAGGAAAGGAGATCCATTCTCTCCCTTTCTATTCATCCTAGTAGTGAAAGGCCTCAGCTACTCTTTAAAAGTGAAAGTATCCCAATGAAAAATAAATGGACTCCATATTTATAGAGACGATCTTCCTCTAACCCATCAGAAAATTTTCCACAACACCATGCTTTATGGGGGTTCCTATTGTGAGGGAATAAAATACCTTCACACAAATATTAAATGAATTCATAGAAGCCTTTGGTATGAATCTTAATTTCACCAATTTCTACATTTACTTTTCCAACACTAGCATGGTAGTGTAGACTCATTTAGTATGCCTTCTTGGCTTCCAAAAATGCACTTTTATTGCAAAATACTTAGGCTCCATGTTGGTTAATAGCTCACTTATATATAGTCATTGGAAAGAGTTAATATTGCAAATCTCCTCAAAACTATATAACTAGAATTTTAGATCATTAAATTTTGTTGGAAGATTAGTACTTCTGAAATCAATGTTATAGGCGTTCCAAATATATTGATTATTAGTTATGGCTACACCCAAAAATGTTCTTAGAAACATACAAAACATAAAGAGATATATCCTATGGGGATGAGTAGTGAAGGATAAAATTATATGGTCACTTGTAGCTTGGAATAAGATATTTCTCTAGAAAGGAGTGGCTAGTTTGGGGACGTGGGACTTTGAAGAAATAAACAAAGTAATGGGAGAAAATATTTGGTGGAGGCATTTATAAGATGTATATGAATTATGGTGTCAAGTTAGGAATTTTAAATACAACCCATTTCATATAAAAAAGATAGGATTTTGAGGTCAAGGCTTCCCTATGGTGTCATCTATTTGGAATCTAGCTAAAGAAAATGAATTCTTTTTTTTTGTAAGCTGCGGTAGTGCCTTTCTTTTTCTATTTATATAAAAAAAAGTTGAACCATATACATCGTTTTGGTGGCCTCAACCTGCCCAGATGGGAAACCAGGTCTGTTGGCCACCTCAAGTTATTATAGGCCATCCAGTAGCAAAAATTAATAAGTCTGTCGATCCATGCTAAATAAACCTCGCAACAACAAATACTAAACATGTTCCAAACTGTCATGAAACTATTGAAAATAAAAGAAAATACTATCCTCAAAAACGAACAAAATAGACAACTACAAGAACTAATCTTTTCTGTCTTCCACGTTCTCAGGTGTTGTTGCCGCGTCCCCCATTGCTGGAGTTAACTTCTTCAGCTGTTGCTGGATTTCCTCCAGCTTGCTGTCCTACATGATCATTATGATTTGCAGGTTTTTCATATCTTTCTTAATGTTTGGCATGCCCTAGGCAAGTTCTGCCATTTCTCCTGCTACCTGTTCCAGCACCTTGGCAAGTAAACGTTTCAGCACCCAGTATACGTGCAAGGCTTGCTTGTAGAGAGTCATTCTTCCCCTGGTGTTTCCCGGGTCAGGAATGAGATCTCCCCATTCCTCCATCTCGGGCTCCGAGTCTCCTTCCATGACATTGTCTTCCATTTCCTGAATGAGCTGACGAATGTCAGCATCAGTTCCTTCTCTATATGCCCGTGCAGCCTCTTGCACTGTTTTCCTCATGGTTTTCCTGCTACGCCTCTGATATGCAGGTGTGGAGGTCGTTGGGTCGTTTCGGCCTGGCTAGCTTTGCCGTCCTCTTCCTCCACGACCCCTTCCTCGACCTGGGCGTGCCATCTTACTCTCTACAACCACCTGTTTACCATGACCAACAACAAAAGTTAGATTATCAGAAGTTACTCTTATCCCCATCGCTTGTATATCCCTTTCCCTGATTTTTCCCTCCCCACTCCAGGTTCTCTCGATGGTCTGGCTGCTCCCAGGTCTCTCTCCCCTTGGGAAAGACATGTGTGTGTCCTCTTTTGTCATATCTACCTCCCAGACTGCTTTTTTAACTTCCTCAGGCTGCCCCTGTGCCCAACACCTACAGAACCCTGATAGGGCATTATTCCGGTCCTCGTGATTATTTACCATGCTAAACTCTTCCTCTACATTCCTCATCTTGCCCCCTTCCTCCTCTTTACTGTGCGCTACAGGGAGGATTGTGAACTCATTCAGACTTCTCCTTCCCTCAATGATTCCTAGCTTCGCCCCCCCCCATCATACTACAAAAGGTTGAAAGGGATGCGAGAATTGGCACTAAGAAAACATACCCAGACTTTCGCTTAGTCACTGAAGACTCCAATTCTCGCTCAGCTCCGGTCTTCTCCTTCCTTCACTGCATACTGGTCTCTCTTCCTCCCTTAGCCACCCTCATTAACCCTCTCCCACCTGTCCTGCATCCCATCACCCTTCTGCCACCATTTTGTACTACCTCTTCCCCCACTCCCTTATCACCTCGATGCCTTGGGATTCCATCAGGCCTGCATGATGCTCCCACGTCCCATTGAATTATTATGAGGACATTTGGTGGTTGGCCTTGCCAGCCTCTCCCTTGCGTTGTACTTTCCCCTTCTCTCACCCCGATTGGGGGCCACTTGTATCTACTATCTTGAGTTCGTGTCCTCATGGTTATCTTGGATAATGATTATTTTGAGAGGCTCCCATTTGTGTTCCTATTGGCCATATATTATCTACCTTTCCTCCTTGTTCATTGCTTCCCCAATTAGCAAGGAAATCTGTTGCCTTGTTACCGTCCCTTCTAACATGATTTATGATCTTATACTCAATTCTCTTTATGAGCTTTTCTAGGTCCTGAATTAGGCCCGCCGTCCTCCAGCTCTTCGCCACTTTTTCCCAATCCTTGCCATTATTGAGTTTCCTGAGCATATCTATCACTAGCTTTGAGTCGCCCTCTATTTCTAGGTTATTGTATCCATTTCATATCGCTATTCTTAATCCTTGATAGACTGCCATTAGTTCTGCTTCATTATTTCTCATAATACCCCCATGATCTGCATACACCCATCTTGTCCACCCTTGATTATCCCGGAAAATGCCTCCGAACCCTACTGGCCCCGGATTTCCTTTGGAGGCTCCATCAAAGTTCAGTTTGATGAAACCGTCATGTGGGCGAGTGAAATTGGTAGGGCTATGGTTGTGAGTTTCAGGATCTTTCTGCTTCTGGGGATAAACCATTCCTTGTTCTAAATTTAGATAGGCCAGGATCTTTTCTTCCTTCGGAGTTGTTTTCCAATCTTCTTGATTCCAGGTTTCAGCTAGGATAGTTTCTCTTATATGGCTTTGGGTTCTTTTCCAGATCATCTCTGGAGACATTTCTTTGTTTTGAAATATTCTCCGGTTTCTTTCTTTCCATATCATCCACATATTCATTCCCACCACTAGACTCTAGGCTCTTCTAACCACTAGGCTCGAGAATTGACCTCGCCCCCATTGTTTAATGGTTTCTTTAATGTTGTGAGGATCTCTGTTTGTCCTCCCAAAGAGTCTTCTGATTTCTTCCCATTGCTGCTGAGCAAGAGGGCAAGAGTTCAAAAGATGTTCTTGCATTTCTTGGTCTTGCTTACATAAGCAGCATCTGGGGGGTCCATGGAATCCATGCTTCTGAAGCTGATCCCATGTCAGAATGCGCCCTTTACCTACTAGCCATAAAAACAGAGTTACTTTTGGCCACCAGTTACTCTGCCATATTTGTTTCCATATGGGTGCTCTTTCGTCTTGTCCTTGCTGCATGTTTAGATGGTAGGCTTCTTTGATCGTGAAGGTTCCCTTCATGGATTGACCCCATCTCAATATATCTGGGCCTATTCTGATAGTTATTCTCCTTGACTTCATTTCTCTTATATATAGCTCTCTTTGTTCAGTATCAATATGTCTATCCCACGCTTCCGGATTCTTCCAAGTTCTCCAGGTCTCCTCCTGGCTTTCTTCATTCTAGAACTCGCTTACATAATTCAGTCCTTCCTCCTTTGCTCTTTGACATGTGTTTCTAAGGCCCTGCATCTCCTTCATTTTCTCTCTTTGCTGCCAAGCTTCATCCCAGAATTTGGCTGAATTTCCATTCTGAATTTCCCAGAATACATGTTTGGATATAATGTCTTTGTTTTGACTGGCCAGGTCCCATATTGTGGAACCTCTTGGTGTTTCCTCTAGTCTTAGGATTTCTTCAGTTGTTGTGGGCATGTTGTATTTTTGCGTCCAGATTCTTTTCCATAGGTCTCCTCCTCCCATCATCCATCTCCACCATAGCTTCGCCCCCATTACTTGGTTCAAGGTGTAAGGATCTCTCAGTCCCAATCCCCCTTCTTCTTTATTCTTTGTCAAGCCCTTCCAAGATATCAAAGCCCATTTCTTTTGTTTCTTTGGCCCTCCCCAGATGAATTTTTTAAATATCTCCACCATTTTGGTGCATGCCCCTTTAGGTGCAGCCGTTGCAGAAAGTGGGTAGATTGGAATTGCTTGTAAGACCGATCTGAGAAGCACTACTCTTCTTGCTATGTTCAAAGTTCTGAAGGACCAATTTGCCAGTCTGTTCTTAAGTTTCTCAATGGTTTGTTGCCAATTCGCCATCTTTAAAGGATTTAGGGCTAGCGGGGTACCTAAGTATTTTGTGGGTAAGTCCCCAGAGCGAAAGCCCAATATTCTAGTCAGGTAGGATTTGACATTACCCGGAGTATTGAAGAGGAATGTACAAGATTTTTCCTTGTTGATTTGAGTACCTGAAGCTTCCATGAAGAGGTCTAGGATCCCTTTTACTCTTTTTACTTCTCTTAGGGAGACAACGCAGAAAAGCATAATATCATCTACAAATTGTTGGTGAGTAATCGGCAAGTTGTTTCCCCATAACCTCAGCCCTTTGATTTTCCTTTCTCTCAGTTATTTTTTGATATATCTTCCCAGTCCTTCTGCCGCAATGATGAACAGAAATGGGGAAAGAGGATCCCCCTGCCTCAGTCCTCTTGAGGCATTGAAGGTTGAAGTTGGCGTTCCATTCAAAAGAATGGAGAAATTTGGTGTGGAGATCATATCATAAA
This sequence comes from Pinus tabuliformis, assembly GCA_031772625.1. Taxonomy (NCBI): domain Eukaryota; kingdom Viridiplantae; phylum Streptophyta; class Pinopsida; order Pinales; family Pinaceae; genus Pinus; species Pinus tabuliformis. The sequence goes on from CM062813.1 coordinate 736,169,372, forward strand.
CCCACTTTATCCACCTATTGCAAAAACCGAATGCCGCTAATACCGATTTAAGGTATTCCCAGTTCAGATGGTCATATGCCTTTGAGAGATCCAGTTTGATCATCATTCCAACTTCCTTCTTATATTTCAAGGAATGCACCACTTCCTGAGATACTACCAAGCCATCTAGGATTTGCCTCCCTTCCACAAACCCGGTTTGTTCCGGAGAGATAATGCTTGAAAGAATTGGCTTCAGTCTTTTGGCCATCAGAGTGGCAATAATCTTATAAATTACATTACAAAGAGCAATGGGTCGAAAACCCTGGGCAGTTTCAGATTTAGCGGTTTTAGGAATAAGAGACAAGAGGGTTGAGTTTAGACCAGGACATACCTTCTGATTTCTTCACGACTCTTCTACCACCTCCAAAATGTCTTGCCCCAAGAATTTCCAGCCCGCTTGGTAGAATTCCACTGTGAATCCATCTGGTCCTAGAGCTTTATTCTTCTTCATCCCTTTCACAATCTCTTCCACTTCCTCCAGGGTTGCGACTCTCATAAGAGCTAGGTTTTGGTCTCTGGTGATCATACTTGGGATTTCATTACAGATCCTCCCAATAGCTTCTCCTCTATTCACTTGGGGTTCTGTAAGGAGGTCTTTGAAGTGACCAACTAGAGTCTGCTCCATTTCCTCGTGCTGGGTTAGGCGGAGTCCTACTTCATTTTTAATGGAGAAGATTCTATTTCTTTGTCTCTGCTGAATCATGGCCTGATGGAAGAATTTCGTATTCCTTTCCCCTTCTCTTAACCAGTTCACTCTTGACTTTTGTTTCCATAGAATCTCCTCCTGTTTCCTTCATTCTTCAATTTGACTTATCAATATCCCTTCTTCTCGAGTTCTTTCCTCGCTTTTGCCTTCTGATATTATTTCTTGCTGCAGTATTCTCATTTTCTGGTCTAGAAGCTGTTGGTCTTTGAAGATGTTCCCAAATTCCTCTCTGTTCCATTTTTTAATTTTCTCCTTGAGCTCCTTTAATTTTAATTGGAAGGTCTGCATTCTACTTCTTCCCCTCTGCTGGCTCTGATTCCACCATTCTTCCACTTTTGTCATGAACTTCTGATCTCTGAGCCAGAAGGCCTCAAACCTAAAAGGGCGTTTTTTGGGGCTAGCTTTAATGTCAATTTCTAGTCTGATCGGCCAATGGTCTGAGCCCATTCCTAGTAGAATCATTGTTTCAATAAATATATCCCTGTTTATTATTTGTTCAGATATTAAGAATTTGTCCAATCTTGAGGCAATTTGGTTTATACCACCTCTTCTGTTATTCCATGTGTGAATCCAATTTATTGTGGGTACACCAGTCTTTGTTCCATTATCATATAGCCGAAGGCTTCCATATCCAGGTTTGTTCTCCTCAAGCCTCCTTGTTTTTCCTCTAGGTATGTGACCATGTTGAAGTCTCCTGCTACAATTCATGGTGAATCTAGAAGGAATCTTCGGATTATTCCAAAATTCTGGAGAAATCTCCTGCATTCACCCGTTAAATGGGGACCATATACCCCAGTGAGAAGGACCCATTCCCGAGATCCTATATTCTTGAATTTCCCTGAAATAATTTGAGTCACACTTACCCATTCTTCAAATTGAACTTCCTCTAGGTTCCAAAGAATTTCTAGGCCCCCTGCACTACCTATGCCATCCTGACCCATTATTTCATAGTGAGGGTTGAATTTACTCATTATCTCTTTCAATTTTTGTTCACTAATATTTGTTTCTTAAATTATCATTATGCTGGGTTTATCTCTTTTCAACCTGTCTCTTAGATATCTTTGTTTCCCCTTACTATTTAGCCCTCTAATATTCCATGTTGTAATTATCATTTTAACAATTTGAGGGGTTGTTGGAATACCTCTGAAAGAGGTATGACTCATCCTGAATTAACCAACATTTCTCCAACCATTTGAATGGTCTCGCTCATAGGTCTTCTTCCCCGTTTTCTTCCACCTTTTCCTGCATTACCCATTTCTGTGCTTTGGCCTCCTTGCACTCCTAGCTGTTCTGGTTGGTTTGTTATGGCTACCCCTCCTTTCTCCTTATATTTTTGGAACATGTCCTTGTATAATTTCTTTTGTTCTTCTGGTATGAATCTTTCATCCAGATGCCTCCATTCATGTAGAAGTCTCTTCATTACTTGTTCCTCTTCACTCCCTTTGTCCTTTTGTGGATCTATCTCCATTTGGGTTTGGTCTTGGGGGGTTCCCGTGCTTTCACCTTCCTTCTCCTGTTCCAAATTTGTTTGCATTGTGTCTTTTCCTTTGTCTCCTTTTGTAGGTTCCACTGGTTCTTCGTCACTGTCTTCCCTTTCTGTTTCCATTTCCTCTTCTTGTAGTACCCCGAACTTGTTTTGGTTTTCCTGGGTTACTGTTTTGATAGATGGTTTTAGAGGGAATGGTCCTTTTTGAGATTTCCTTCGGGTAGGCACTTCTGTAAAACCTTCGTCGTCCTCCTTGTTTGCCTCTGCCTCCTTCTTCTCTTCCTCTCCCTTTCCTGCTACTGCTCCAGATGCATTCAAAGGACATTGTTTGAAGAGATGGCCATATTCGTGGCATCTTCTACAATGGAATGGGATATGCTCATAATCCACTGGTTGTTGCCAGACCTCATCATGGTACTCTACTTCAATATACTCTGGAAGCGGTTCTGTGATATTCATGTATACACAGATCCTGGCATAGGACGTATATCTTCCTCTTTTAGTGGTCTCGGCTACTTTGACAAATGTCCCGATTGTGTTTCCTATTCCTTCCAGAATCTCTAGATCCCAGAACTCGATTGGGAGTCCAAACAACCTGACCCATATAGGTGTCGCTAGCATTTTTTCTTTGTCTGGGTTGTAGCATTCCTCCCAGTGCCTCATAAATAGACCAGCGTTGTTCAGGAAGTAAGGTCCTCCCTCAAAAATCCTCTCCTTATCTTCCAGGTTAGTGAAAATGACCGTGAAAAAACCCTTTGCACCTAGTTTTAGGTCTATGTGTCCCTTGGGCTTCCATCTCTGTTGTATCCATTTAGCCAGATCCTTCTCAGATGGCCAAGTCCCCACAAACGTATAGATCAAAGCATGATATTTCATGTCACCTCTATATTCTTCAAGTTTACTGTTAGGGATTACAAACCTAGGTTTCTTTGTTGCTTTGGGTAGGCATATGCTGCCCAACCCTGCTTGCCAGCGAGCCCCCATGACCAGGGTGTCATTGTTCCTTTTTTTGGTGCCTCCATATGCCCCATTTCTGCTTGTCTCACCTGTTGCTACATTTTTATAGGAGGGGATCTCTCCCCTCCCCTCCCCATCTATGATTTCTCTGTCAGCCTCGCCTATGTCTGTCCCCCATCCTCCGCTTGTCTCTACACTCTTATGTTTTCTAATCAAGTGTGGATGGTTGCAGGCTTCCCCTACACCCTGTCCCAGGTTTAGGTCTACCAGAGGCGGCCCGTTCCAGAACCCTAACCCTACTCAATTGCCTACATCGCTTTCTCCGCTCCAGATCTCGCCCACCTTGTTGAACTCCAAAAGAAAGTGAATTCTTAATTCAATAACATAATGATATTTTGGAACAATTTACAACAACAACGAGAATAGTTGGGATTACTAATATTTTAATGAGTCATAAGATGGATTTTCTTACGGACTACTAGAAAAACACAAAACCTAATGCATAAAGGAGGGAGTGGAAAACAATAAAGGATTGTTCATTCCTTCAAGAACATGAAAGCTAGCTAGAGCTAGAGTTAGATCTTCAAGAAAGAAAATATCCAACTATAGAGGGACCAAATAAGCTTAGATGGGGTTCTATGAAGGAAGGTGCCTTCTCCATAAAGTAAACCTTCTCTCTCCTTATGGACTATAATGATCTTCCCAAGTAGAAAATATGGATCTAGACATGGGATAACCACCTGTAGCCAAAGTTATGATTGTTCTTGTCGATAGTACAGAGAAGGAGAGGTACCACCTTGGGTAGAATTCGGAAAAAAAGGATTTGAGGAACCTTCAATTTCCCTTTCGTGTAAAGATAAATTACAATATATAGAACACAATCTAAGATATTTTTGATTCACTAAGTCATTCGAGTCATTCACATTTGGACAAAATAACCATAATCATAATGACATCATAGAAATAGTTTCCAACTAAGGTGCCTTTCCCTTCAAGAACCCCATCATTAACAAATCTTGGATCCTGATCCCTAGCTTCATCATTTGGTTATCCTGGAATAAACAAAATTTGGGAATATTCCACAGTTCAATTCATTTAGAGAAGTAGTATGGAAGAAGATACTTCAATGTGTAATGGAATATCTATTGTTAAAGTTTTGGGGAGCCCAACATTGTGAGGTGGATTATTTAAAGATATCGATATTTCTAGCTTTGGGCCTCTACACCTATCCTCCCTTCCATGCCCTCCATCGCTTCCTTAAGTACCCTCTTATTTAGATTTCTTATAACCTTACCCACTAGGATTTATCAATCTTAGGTTCGATAGGGATTCAAAAGGTAATCTAAGCATGGGTGGTTTAGGAGGAGTCTTCAAAGACAACTTAGGTGATTCAAATTCCTATTCTTAAGAAACATGGACATCAAAAACTATAATGTTTCTGAAGTTGTAGCTTTGGAATTTGGTCTCTACATATCAAATATTAATAGATACAACAAAATTATGGTGGAATAAGATTCAGAGATAGAAATTGATATCCTTCGAAAACTCACATACGGTGCACCAGTTGTCACTGTAATTTACGGATCTAAACTAGAACATTATATTTAAATAAATATAGTGTTAATAAAGTTTGAATCACACTAAAATATGTAATATGTTTAAGTTAAATTTGTTATCACTTCTATGTTAAAATTAACAACTAATTTCAAGAAGCATGAAGCAAAAATTTTAACATATTCACACTAGTTTGAAATGAAATCACACTGAATTGACTTAGGAATAATTCGAACTAGGAACATACTAGTATCTCTCACCTAAATCCAAGTTCTCAATGAAATCATATTTGAAATTCCAAGTGTCTACTCAAATGATGGGAAAATAAATATGATCAAAGGGGTTTTCAATCATAGAGGTTGGCTAGTGCACTAGGGCCTTCCTTGCCAATGGAGGCAAGTGGACACTCTGGTAGTATTTTAATAAACTTGGTTAATCTAGACCTAATACTAGTTACAAATATGAGAAGGCACTACAACCTTCCCCATTTATGAGACTGAAGATGAGTAGTAACTCGTAGTCTTCTACCCATCCCTTTAACTAGAATGTACTTCAATCATCATTCTTTTCTAGAAAATCAATAAATGAAAACAGGGAACTATGTTGTTTGAAAGACTCAAGGAAGAAAGGAAAAGTCCTCTAGAGATCGGGGCCTTCTTCTCCTAGCAATTTGGGGAATAACACTACTAATGCATCGACTACTTTGACCAATTAGGTTCATTTTCAAACAACAACAAGCCTATGATGATAAAAGAATAAAATAAAGATTACACTAAAATATATGGCTATGGGAAGAAATGTAAATTCAACGATGCAATGGAATTTCCACGTAGCTCATAACATGAAACTATGATCATTATGATAGTAAAAAAAAAAATGTATCAAGCCAATGGAACCAAACTATATCTTAACTAATTAAATGAAGGTATGCTAATTAAATCTAAGCATATTTAATCAATATTAAACTTTGATAACTAGTTTCTAATCAAAGTTTTAAATATCTACACTACTACAAAAATTGTCATTAAGGACATTTTGGCTTGTGAATCTCTCGCCAAAACCACCTCTAAAATGTTTTTTAGGAATTTAGGGGCATTTTTTGAAAATACCTCCCTAAAAGTCATTAAAATTTGTGACTTTTTTCGATGGGGAGGGGTGGGTTCTGAAAACCGTCTCTAATAGTGTTTTCTCTTGATTTTTTTTCTTTTTTTGGTGCAGGAGCTTAAATGACATCCCTAAATATATATTTCATGGTTATCTTTTGAACCCCTCCCCCGAGCCGAGAAAGTCATTAAAATTGAACTTTGAGGAGGGGCGGGGGGGTTGGTGGTGTGTGTTCTAACAACTACCTCTAAAAGTATTTTATAATGTATTTTGGGGGGATTATTAAATGATTGCTCCTAAATATATTTTTCATGGAATCTTTAAAATGCCCTAGAAAATCTCATGATAATTTAACTTTTGGAGGTAATTTTTAAAAATCCCACCCAAAAGTCATGCGAACTGAACATTTGTAGGTGGTCATTTAACAATCGCCTCTAAAATTTCAATTTTATCTCTCTCCCTCTCTCTCTCTCTCTCTCTCTCTCTCTCTCTCTCTCTCTCTCTCTCTCTATATATATATATATATATATATATATATATATATATATATATATATATATATATATATATACATTTTTTTTTTGGGGGGGGGGTGTCGGGGGGGGGGCAGCGAGGGTATCCAAATTTACCTCTAAATGTTCATTTACCATGACTTTTGAGGGGGGTTGTTTGACAAACCCCCTTAAAAGTCATGATAATGTAGATTTTGGAGGTGGTTTTATACAACACCATGCCCCCTCCCCCACCCCCCAAAAAAAAAAATCATGAGAATTGAAATTTTAGAGTCAGTTGTTAAATGAATGGTGTTAGTGTAAAGATTTCAGAGAAGTGTACCAAAAATGATTAACTTAAGTCATTGATGACAACTGACCCTAAAAACAAACTATGGTTGTTTTTATGCTTCAAATCTGTAATAAAATGTTAGAAAACCCTGAAAGAAAATATATGATGGAAGCCCAAAAAATATGGCACTAGTAAATGAAAGTGAAATAACCCAATGGAGGACTTCAAATGAATAATATTTTTATTAAAACACCTGATGAGGGAGAGATAAGAATGGTTCTATAGATCCCCCTCTATGGGATGGGTCCTTTTGATGTCCTTGTGCTTCATCAATATTTTTCTCTTTCTAAAAAAATGGAAATGGCTTGAACTCAAGTGGGAGCTCAAATATGATAAGATTATAGTGGTGACGATGAGAATAATCAAGGTGAAGAATGAATGCAAAGCCCTCTTATTTATAACAAAGTATTGAGCTAAACTAGGAATTGGAAAATAATAAAATATTATTGACTAAATCAAAATCTAGCCATTGGGAATAGTCTATTATATTTTTTGGAGGGGGAAATGATATTCAAAATGGTCAAATATCTTTATTTATTGAAGTAATTAAAAAATAAAAATGACTTATTAATCACCAAAACTATGGCCTCTATAGTTTCGGTATTTGGAATTGATTTGCAATAGTCCCACACGTTTTGTGAGAATTAAGAAAGAAAGAATTATTAAAAAGTGGTTTAATAATCATCTCATAAGGAAAATATGGAATAAATAAGTAATAATAAATAAATAATGATTTATTTAAATATTCAAAGTTAATTAAGTCAAAATTAATTAAGAAATAATTATCAAAAAATGATTTAATAATTATTTCTAGAGAAAATTAAATCAGTAATGATTTATTCAAATATTTTCATGGGGTTCTTCGATTTTAATGAGAAATAATATACGAAAAATGGTTTAATAAATTATTTCCCATCGTGAGAGTGGTTTTACCATGTTAAAATTAATCCTACATGGTGTATTCCAATCCACCTAGTAAGAAATGACTAGGTGATCAGTTTTTGGGTGATAACAAATTTCCCTGCAACATAAGAATGTCAAGTACAAATCGTATGACCGAAATACATTGTAGGTTGCACATTGACGGGACATTGAAGGGGAGTCATGGAGAGAAAGTGAGAGAGCTGGAGCAATACAAGGAAGGACTGGAAATGGAGGGGGCAAGAAATACTAATCTGTATAAGTCTCCTTTTATTTTGGAGTACATGATCTCAAATAAGGTCTGGGAGACATATCCATACCCGTTGAGATCACTAAGTACAAATAATAATGGTCTTCCCAACAATGTGGGACTGAGCTATAAAGTACATGATACATAATACATAATATCTTGGCATCAATGGGTCATAAAGTGATAAAATGATACAATGAGTCCCATATACATGATGTACCTAGAAAATAGAGGCTAGGATTGAATACAAAAACATCTATTGATATGAATACATGACACAATGTCCATAAACCTAACATGGTGAGGGGGTATCACAACTAAAGAATCCCTATTGAACAAGGAATGGATCTAAAGATCTTAATGAATCATATTAAGGAGATATAGGATGTTGTAAGCATTGTGTTTAGTAGAGATCAAACCAGTCAAATCTACGAAGCTGCATTTGGGGATGGATCATGAGTTGCTAACATCTGGGCATGTGGGGGAGCTACCTAAAGGGCCACCCCCTCATGAGGTCTGGAACATCTTACACACACTCGGGAAATGTTGGTACAATCTGTTGGATCACTAGACCATTAAGTGTACAATTCTTCACCATGTGATAACAAAACAATGTAAACTTTGAAACGGGAACTATAAACTCAAAATGAGAGCTCTCGCCAAAAAACCAAAAAAAACATCAAAAACAGTGCTAAAAACAAAAAGTGTGTATACTGGAACGATGGTTTTCTTTTAGGGTCAATTTTGAAACATGTTTTAAAAATGGCAGTGAAAATGAAATTTTCGTACAAAAAAAAACCTTGAATATGAAAAAGTGTTGATACTAGAACGACGATTTTTTTTAGGGTTGATTTTCAACATTTTTAAAAAATTATAGTAAAACTAAATTTTTATGTGCAAAAAAACAGTTGTTTATGAGGAAAAAAACACACTAATGTTTTTTGGTAGAATAACATTTTTCTTTGTTAAGTATAAATTCAACATATTTTCAACCACAACATGCTATATACAAAAAAAATTGGAAATTTTTCAATGATAAAATTAAAAAACCATGAATTATGAATAAATTACATGACTAAATGAATCAAAATGTCATTATTTGTATATTGAATGAAACATACATTATATCTCTAATTTAATATTGCATTGTAGATATTCTAAACAATAAAAATTATCATAATTAAGACATATAATCAAACAACATAAAAATGACTCATAACTTCTGATTTAACACCATATGGAAATTAAAAAATTTATTTGAAGATACGATGCACACATCACTTATATAAACTATCTTAGACAACTATTCAAAATCACTCATATTTTCTTGCACACCATCAGAATTCACATCTTTAGATGAATGATTGGATGCAGACGAAGATGTTCCATATTCTTCTCTTTCATCAACTAGTGCCCCATCTGAGTTCACATGCATGCCCACCATTTCAGGTTTCAAAATTCTTCTAGATCTATGACTGGTTTCAACAGACTCCCATCTCAACACTATTCCTTCTAGTAACAACCTTTTTAGAATCTCTATCATCATAGCAAAGCCAGACACTAAATTGGTGTATGAGACCCCCTTGTTTGTGGGGCAAGAGACCCACCTCCATGCAACGATTTGATTATTTTCTACGAAGGCATACCTACTCTAACCCCTTTTTGTTTTTGAACCTATGACCTCTTAGGAGGACACAAATGCTCTTAATCATTAGGCCTATTCCTGCTCTAAGAAAGTGGATTTGATTAGCTAAAGATAGTAATCTAGAAACTCACAATTATAACTCACGATCACAATATATAACACACATGTAACACACCTGTAAGATTACAAATTATGATAATATGTTTGAGAATTCAAGCACAACTATTTCCTTTTATGCATCTCCAATGGGAATGTAATTATGAACTAGAATCTAGCCTAGGTTTGGAGGTTGTGTTTTAAAAATTGATGCATTAATAAAGCCTATATGTGTAATCTTAAATGTATAAAATTGTATTTTATGTATTTCAAAAAAATGGATTTGAACACTCATTTTGTTAGGTTTAAAGGCTACATAATTTAGCACAAAATTTAACGTTGATTTCCAAGTTATTAATTTGTTTTAGTTTCAAAAAAATTTTACATATTTGAATATTGATATAAACTATATTAAAACTATCTATCTATCTATATAACATAATATTATATTAGTTTAATTTAATGATATATATTTAACATCTTCCCACATAACTTTTCCAAGAGTCATTGCTACCATCATATAACTTTGAAATATACTCTAAAATATCTATAGAAATCTTTTACTTTTCACAAAATATCATATATATATTCTCAAGGAACTCTTAATCATAAATGCACAAAGTCATTACAATCATGGTATTATAGTCATCATATCACTAGTAAGAAAATAATAGCATTTCACCCACCACTCCCAATTAACCTTCTGAATATACTAATTATATATATATATATATATATATATATATATATATATATATATATATATCTAACAAGTTAGTTAATATAAATATCTAAAATGGCATTGGCATCCAGGAAATAACTACTTAGCTTTGTGTACATGTTATTGACATCGTGGGGAATAAGAACAATGATCATTCTGTGGGGTTGACCATCAAAACTGCTAACAGTATCGCCACTGAAAATCTAAATTGTTAGAGATTTATATAATAACATTGTGTAATATATGTTATCCATGTTATCCATCCATACTTTCAGTACTTGCCTACCATGATAAGATGGATCTTAATGTTCTGTAGCCTGATTTCCTAACAAATACCAAGCAATGTGATCATGCGATATGCCAAGTTTATCTTGTAACAGACCATGTCTCAGAAATTGTTTCTGGAGAAAATCAACAACCAACCACGCCCATTGGTTATAGCAAGAGAATATAATTGAACTAATTTCTAAGATTCAAATGATACACTCAAATATATCCCATGTTTGACTATAACGTTGTCAATCCAAAAATTATAAGAATTTAAATTGCTCATATTGCAATTTGAACTAAACTATTTGAGTGCTAACGAAATTCTCAAATCACAGTTGCAATCATAATTTGCATTTTTGACACTCCACCTGCAAGATTCACAACCCTGCCAAGAAAACAGTGTGAAAAAAGGGCAGAAAGGACAGTGTGAGTGTATGAAGACGCTGGATGGAAAGAGAATGGTTGATGTATGTTATAAAGCTATCTATGATTCTCTCGTCGACGTCGACCCCTATTGAATTCTTTGTCCATGTCGACTTTTTCAAACGTTGATTGTGAAGTTTAGTTGCACTGTAAAATTTTGATGGACTGAAGGAGAAATTAGAATGTTACAATATTTAAATATTGTAATAGTTTTTTGAGTTTTACATTCAGATTTTAAATATTGTAATAGTTTTTTGAGTTTTACATTCAGGTTTGAGTGCAGAAACTCTTTCCTCATTTCATTACTCCATCTCATATATTTATATTGTTTTCTTGATAGATATTTATATTTATATTAACTAACTTGTTAATGGCTTCATTCATATATATATATAAAACAAAAAAAACAACACCAACACACAATATTCATAGTTTGAAACTAATTTGACAAGAAATGATTAGAGTTAACTAATTTGACAAGAAATTAATTAGAATGAAGCCATTAACAACACAAACACTATGTTCATGGTATGAAACTCATTTTACAAGAAACAGTTTGACATGAGATCAAAGATTTGCAAGAGGGAGTTGTAAAAAATACTATAAAAATTCCCATACCCATGTGCACCTCTTGCAATACAAGCAGATGATCATGGTCATCAGTTTGTAATTAAATGATAACAACTAACTTAAACAATATGTAGTAGCTGCGACTATAATGATGCGGGGGCGATTCTGAGAATCACGGGGTGGCAGGGAGGGGCGATTCTCATAATCGCCCCGATGGCTTTGATGTTTCAAAATCTTCATGTATTTCAAAAGCATGATCTAAAAAATTTAATTTCGTGAATGATTAAAACATTGACGATCACTAGTACTTTAGGTTGATAACAGTCAACGAATTCATTAAACGTTATCAACCCAAAGTACTAGTGATCATCAATGTTTTAATCATTCATGAAATTACATTTTTTGGGCCATGCTTTTGAAATACATGAAGATTTTGAAACATCAAAGCCATCGGGGCGATTCTCAGCCACCCCGCAATTCTCAAAATCGCCCAAGCATCATTGTTGTTGCAGCTACTGCATATTGTTTCAGTTAGTTGTTATCATTTAATTACAACATATTGTTTCAGTTAATTGTTATAATTTAATTACAAACTGACGACCATGATCATTTGCTTGTATTGCAAGAGGTGCACGTGGGCATGGGAATTTATATAGTATTGTTTACAACTCCCTCTTGCAAATCTCTGATCTCATGTCGAACTGTTTCTTGTAAAATGAGTTTCATACCATGAACATAGTGTTTGCGTTGTTAATGGCTTCATTCTAATTAATTTCTTGTCAAATTAGTTTCAAACTATGAATATTGTGTGTTGGTGTTGTTTTTTTTGTTTTATATATATATGAATGAAGCCATTAACAAGTTAGTTAATATCTAACAAGTTAGTTAATATAAATATATATATATATATATATATATATATATATATATATATATATATATATATATCAAGAAAACAATATAAATATATGAGATGGAGTAATGAAATGAGGAAAGAGTTTCTGCACTCAAACCTGAATGTAAAACTCAAAAAACTATTACAATATTTAAATATTGTAACATTCTAATTTCTCCCTTAGTCCATCAAAATTTTACAGTGCAACTGAACCTCATGATCAATGTTTGAGAAAGCTGACATGGACAAAGAATTCAATAGGGGTCGATGTCAACGGGAGAATCATAGATAGCTTTATAACATATGTCGACCATTCTCTTTCCGTCCAGCATCTTCGTACACTCACACTGTCCTTTCTACCCTTTTTTCACACCGTTTTCTTGGCAGGGTTGTGAATCTTGCAGTTGGAGTGTCAACAATGCAAATTATGATTGCAACTGTGATTTGAGAATTTCGTTAGCACTCGAATAGTTTAGTTCAAATTGCAATCTGAGCAATGGAAATTCTTAGAATTTTTGGATTGACAACATTATAGTCAAACATGGGATATATTTGAGTGTATCATATGAATCTCTGAAATTAGGTCAATTATATTCTCCTGCTATAACCAATGGGCATGGTTGGTTGTTGATTTTCTCTGGAAACAATTTCTGAGACGTGGTCTGTTACAAGATAAACTTGGCATATCGCATGATCGCATCGCTTGGCATTTGTTAGGAAATCAGGCTACAGAACATTAAGATCCATCTTATCATGGTAGGAAAGTACTGAAAGTATGTTATCCTTTGTTAGGAAATTAGGCTACAGAACATTAAGATCCATCTTATCATGGTAGGCAAGTACTGAAAGTATGGACGGATAACATGGATAACATATATTACACAATGTTATTTTAGAAATCTCTAACAATTTAGATTTCCAGTGGTGAGAAATTTACTGCTAACGGTTTTGATGGTCCACCCCACAGAACGATCATTGTTCTTATTCCCCACGATGTCAATGACATGTACACAAAGCTAAGTAGTTATTCCCCGGATTCCAATGCCGTTTTAGATATTTATATTAACTAACTTGTTAGATATATATATATATATATATATATATATATATATATATATATATATATATCTATATATATATATATATATATATATATATATATATATATATATCTATATATCTATATATATCTATATATATATATATATATCTATATATATATATATATATCTATATATATATCTATATATATATATATATATAGATATATATAATTAGTATATTCAGAGGGTTAATTGGGAGTGGTGGGTGAAATGCTATTATTTTCTTGCTAGTGACATGATGACTATAAGACCATGATTGTAATGACTTTGTGTGTTTATGATTAAGAGTTCCTTGAGAATATATAGATGAGATTTTGTGAAAAGTAAAAGATTTCTATAGATATTTTAGAGTATATTTCAAAGTTATATGATGGTAGCAATGACTCTTAGAAAAGTTATGTGGGAAGATGTTAAATATATATCATTAAATTAAACTAATATAATATTATGTTATATAGGTAGGTATATAGTGTTAATATAGTTTATGTCAATATTCAAATATGTAATTTTTTTGGAAACTGAAACAAATTAATAACTTGGAAATCAACATTAAATTTTGTGCTAAATTATGTAACATTTAAACCTAACAAAATGAACATTCAAATCAATTTTTTTGAAATAGCATAAAATACAATTTTATACATTTAAGATTACATATATATGCTTTATTAATGCATCAATTTTAAAACACAACCTCCGAACGTAGGCTAGTTTCTAGTTCATAATTACATCCCCATTGGAGATGCATAAAAGGGAATAGTTATGCTTGTATCCTCAAACATATTATCATAATTTGTAATCTTACAGGTGTGTTACATGTGTGTTATATGTTATGATCGTGAGTTATAATTGTGAGTTTCTATATTACTATCTTTAGCTAATCAAATCCACTTTCTTAGAGCATGAATAGGCCTAACGATTAAGAGCATGTGTTTCCTCCTAAGAGGTCATAGGTTCAAAAACCAAAAGGGGTTAGAGTAGGTATGCCTTTGTAGACATAATAATCAAATTGTTGTGTGGAGGTGGGTCTCTTGTCCCACAAACAAGGGGGTCTCATACACCAATTTGGTGTCTGGCTTGGCTATGACCTTAAAATTGGATAATAATAATAATTAGGATATAGATTGTTAGAAATTCCTAATCTATAAGGGTGAAAGCATGGAGCTAGGTTACACTTTTTGGCAAGAGATGGCACGTTTGGGTGGAAAAAATGATTGCTCGATTGAGCCCTTTTTAGGCACTCGATTGAGCCATTTGAGCACTTAAACAATGTAACCCAATGTTATTTAGGAGCTCGATTTAGCCATGTCTTTGCTGCAGTCAAATGAAGGAGATTGGGTATTGGATTTCTTTTTTGGCTCAGGCAAGTTTTATTGTATGGAATTGAATTTCAATATGTTATTTATTAATTTATATGTCATTGTACTAATTTACTTCATTATTTCTTTTGTGCTTGATAATTAGGTACACCACTAACATGTTGCCTTCAAAAAGGAAGAAATTGCATTACCGTTGAAAAAGATCCAATACAGTGAAATTTTATTTAGCAAATAATTAATGCTCTTCAATTTCTTCCAGATGAAATGAAAGAAATTGGGTTGAAGAAAAGGAACTTTAGTGAATCATGTATGGTGAAAAAGGAAAAGGAACTCCAAGCACCATTGCATAGAATGATTGGAAAGACATACATTGGGAGATTTGCAAACATCAAAGATCCATTAGAGGAGGAAAATGAGCAAAATGAAGCAAAAAATATTGTGGAAGAAGACAATGATGAAACTCCAAAGGACGAAGAGTTTGGATTACGTGACATTGTTGATTAAATTTAAGTTATGCTTGGAAATCAAGCTCATTTTTGGAAACTATTAATTAGTTATACTTGTAATGTTTTGACTTTGACATTTTATGAGAAGAATAAGCACTCAATTAAGGTTGTTATGCGTTCAACATTTGTATTATGTGATTTTCGCATTCATTTTTATGTTAATCATTATTTTTTGAAAAAAAGCAGTGATTATTATTATTTTTTGACATGAAATTCATAAAAAAAAACTATTATTTAACCATTTTTAGTTAAAATTTTCTTATAAAAATTGTGATTTTGACATGTCATCTCTAGCAAAAAATTACAAAGAAATATCAAAACGTGTAGTTTTTTAGTTATATTTATGTTAAAAGTGGTTTTTTTTTTGTCAATTGTTAAAAATTATTGTTTTTTAGAGACAATTATTTCATTGGGATTGAAATATTAATTAACGATGTATAAATATGTAGAATATTGAAAATTCAAAATATTGACCTTCTTCTCTAAATATGCAAAACAATAAAAGCCTCACTACCAAAAAAAAAAAAAAAATTAAATAAAAACAAGAAAATATGAAGAAGACCACTTCAAAAATTACTAAATTTAGAAATTAATTATTTACATTTCATACATTAGAAAATTTAAAGTAAAAAAATAGCTCTTTTAAAAAAATGGCCTGATGCAAAATTACCACTTTTTAAAATCAGCATGAAAATCACTACCATTCTAAAATGTAATGTGCATAAAAAAATTTAAAGTGCCAAAAACTATGCTCTAAAAAGGACATGTGTGTTTTGCATCACCCCTTTTGAAATCGGGTCACTTTTTTGCTATCTCTACAAAACAAGTAACAACATTAGTTCCCGTTTCAAAGTTTACATTGTTATGAGCTAGAGTCAAGCACATGAGAACTAAACAAGTAAAATGACAATGATGATTCCCTTTATATTGATCTGTTGGCATTATGATTCAGGTGTTGTCCTTGATGGCAAACCCATTCAGGTGATAAATCAAGAAGGACGCAGGAAATATGTTCAGCGCGTGCGTCCCCGCAGGTATACCATACAGAACCCGCGTCCAGGGACGCAGGCCAGCCGTTCAGGAGGTGCGTCCGCCTAGTGCACACATTTCAAGGCAAAGAAAAGCACGTGGGGGTTTCTTGTGTGGTATCTAGCCGACGGTTTTGTGTTTCTATGGTGTCGGCTCGTGGTTTTGTTCCATGTTTTGGGGAGAAGCTCGCCTATATAAAGCAAAGGAGTTCATTTGTATTAGGCATCATCTTGGTTGAATATCTTTTGGTGAGATCTAGTCCAGATCTATGAGGGCGAATCTTCTAATGGACTGTGATCTCTATGGCGCATGATCAGATCTGTGGATCTGAGTGTTTGGGTTGGTTCTGAAGTCCTCATATCTTTTATATCTGAAGGGACGCAGGTTCAGTGAAGGGAAAGTGCGCCGGGACGCAGTACAGTAAAGGCGCAGGTGCGTCTCTGAGGCAAAGGACGCGGCGCGACTGTGTTATTGGGTGCGTCTCTGAAGCAAAAGACGCGGCGCGATAGTGTTTCTGGGTGCGCCGGTCGCAGCAAAGCATAGAGGAACAGTGCGTCGGCACGCAGAACAGTGGAAGGTAGACTGCGTCCAGTCGCAGGTCACAGAAAGAAAATATGCGTCCCTGTCTTAAGATGATCTGTTGATTGTATATTTCTGTTCATAAGGTGTTCTGGGTTATTTCTGTAATTACTGATCTGATATCTGTAGTGGACTGTATCTGTTGTATACTTGTTGATCATTTGATTCTTCATGAAAAGAAGTAGGGGGTTGTAGCTCCCTTCCAGGAGAGACTGGAAAACGAGAGAGAGTTGTAGCTCTCTGCAGGTTGCAGCCTGCGTGCTGGTAAAGGACTGCACCAGTACAAAATCATTGTAAAAAGAATTTCTTGAAAGAAGATAGAGACATATTGCAGCAGGTGGTTTTCTCCCGCATTGGGTTTCCACCTTACATCTTGTGTTCTTTGGTGTGACTGTCTATTTTCTTTATTCATGCTCATTATTTTATGGTACTGATATGCAAGAATAATTCAAAAGACCAAATAAGGAAGATTTGGTAAATTTCTTGATAATACTGATTCACCCCCCTCTCAGTATTATTTCCAACAATTGGTATCAGAGCAAGTCCTTCAGAAAAGCTTGATCGCTTGAAGGTAGATCGTTCATCATGAGAAACTACGAGAGAGAAGCATCAATCAGGCCACCAGTTTTTGATGGGACAAACTTCAATTATTGGAAGGTAAGAGTTACTGCATATCTTCAATCTCTTGGTACTGAAGTTTGGGACATTGTAGAAACAGGCTATGCTTTTCCTTCAGCTACTCCTACAGATCCAGCTGAGAAAAAGAAGTATGAAACAAATGCAAAAGCAGTCAGTACTCTATTAGGAAGTATATCCCAAACAGAATTCATGAAGGTAATGCACTTCAAATCAGCAAAAGAAATATGGGACAAAATGATCACAAGCTATGAAGGAGATGAACAGGTAAAACAAGCCAAACTTCAAACTCTCAGAATTCAATATGAGACTCTCAAGATGTATAATGATGAAAGTGTGGCTAATTATTTTCTTCGGGTAGATGAGATTGTAAATTGCATGAAAAATTTGGGTGAAGAAGTAAAGGAGTCTCTAGTAGTTCAAAAGATTCTAAGATCATTATCCCCCAAGTTTGAATCCAAAGTATCTGCAATAGAAGAAAAAGAAAATCTCTGTGTTCTTACTATGTCTCAGCTACATGGAATTCTAACTGCTTATGAAATGAGAAAGGGAGGACCATCAGACAAAAGGGAGGCTGCTTTTAAAGCATCAGGCAAAGAAGATTACTATGAAGCAAGCCATGATCCAGAAGAAGAGGAAGAAGAATCAAATTTTGTCAGAAATCTTCAAAGAGGTTCTGGAAGGTTCAGAGGTAAGCTACCTTTCAAATGCTTTGCTTGTGGAAGAGTAGGTCATTATGCTGCAAAATGCTCTTATAAGGATAAAGGAAAGGAACCAGTTAGATGGAACAAGAAACAAAGCGCAAATAAGAAAAGCTACTACACCCATGAAGATAGTGATGGCTTATCAAACAGTGATGAAGATGAACAAGGTAATAAATATAGGTTGTTAATGGCATTTGAAGATGATGATTATGAGGATGTTGTAGATGTGGATAACCTTTATGATGAAATTACTAGACTCAAGAGATGCATAGAAGAAAAGAACATGATTATTGATACTCTGCAATTCCAAATTGATGAAAAGGAAAAACATCTTGAAAAATTAGAAGGTGAAATTGTTGGTCTTAGAAAAGAAATTGAGAAAACAAAAACTATTAATCTCAAGTTTGTCAAAGGATCTGAAACTTTGGATGAGATTATCAGTGTGCAGCGGTCTCCACTAAATAAGACAGGTTTGGGCTATAATGGAGAAACTTCTCAAGCATCCACTTCAAAAAGTTATCTTGATGCAGCAAGAAGAAATGAGCAAGAGCACAAGGAAGATCATCAGGTAAAGCAAGGACAAATGTCAAGCAGAAACTATCAGGGGCAATCCAGCTTAAGGGTGAACAAAAGCCACAACCAGCCACAGGTAAAATCTTCTCAATTTGGTTCAAGAATAGATGAAAATAGAAATTACAATCAGTTGGATGGTAGATCCAATAATCGCAGAAGCTTCTTCAATGGACAATGCTTTTCTTGCCATAACTTTGGTCACAAAGCAGCTCAATGTGTTGCGTATAAAACAATCATGACTAGGGAAGCTCAAAAACAAAGAAGTATGACAGGGATTACAAAAAGGACCTATAACAACTTTTCAGCTCTTGAAAATGAAGTTGAATGTTCTATTTGCAATAATTTTGGACATAAAGACTTTGAATGCAGAAGCAGGTTTCCGGAAAGAAAGGTACAAGAGCAGAAAAAGGAACAAGCCTCAGGCGCCAAAACATGGAGAATAAAGGAACCTCAAACAGAAAGATGTGGGATAGCATTTTATGCAGAAGGACAAGAAAATCTATGGTACATTGACAGTGGATGTTCGAAGCATATGACAGGTGATAAAGAAAAACTTGAGTCTTATTCTAATTTAGAAAAGGGAAAGAAAGTCTCTTTTGGAAATGATACTCCTGCAACTATAAAAGGAAAAGGTATTGCTCCTTTAAAAGAAGATGTTAAGGCTGGAAATGTTTTGTTTGTTGATGGATTGAAGCATAATCTACTAAGTGTCAGCCAGATGTGTGATCAAAGAACCGAGGTTATATTCAGATCAAATGGATGCCTTGTTCGTGATCTTGATACAGGTAAAACAGTTCTCAAAGGAAAGAGAACTCCAAATAATCTATACATATTTGATGAAGGACAACAACAATGCTATCTAAGCAAGAATGAAGAGCACTGGTTATGGCATCGAAGGTTGGGACATCTAAGCTTCTCACAAATAAGGAAAGCTTGCAAATATCAGGCAGTTCGCGATCTTCCAGATATCAAAATTCCTGACAACACCATATGCAGATCATGTCAGTTTGGAAAACAAACCAGAACTAACTTTCCAGAGAAAGAAGGATCAGCCAGCATGCCTCTTGAGCTAGTACATACAGATGTATGTGGACCATTCAGAAAAAGAACACCTAGAGGAGAGGAATACTTGATATTATTTATTGACGATTTCTCCAGGTTTGTTTGGTTAGGACTTATGAAGCACAAAGATGAAGCATTTGAAAAATTCAAAACCTTCAAAGCCTTGGCTGAAAATGAATCAGGTCACAAAATTAAGTGCCTCAGATCTGACAGAGGTGGGGAATTTACTTCAAATGAATTTTTCGATTTCTGTGATGAACATGGGATAAGGAGAGAATTCTCTACAGCTAGAACGCCTCAGCAAAATGGAGTTGTTGAAAGAATGAACAGAACAATCCAACAAATGGCTCGTGCTATGCTTGATGAATCAGGAACCCCCGCAACCTTCTGGGGTGAGGCTGCACATACTGCGGTTATTATTCTCAACAAGACAAATGTCCGGGTGAACAGCACTCAAACCCCTCATGAGCTCTGGAGTGGTAAAACTCCTTCGGTAAAGCACTTCAAAATCTTTGGGAGCAAATGCTATATCAAGAATACTGAGGAGCAGCTTGGCAAACTTGATCCTAGAGCAGATGAAGGCATTCTTCTTGGCTATTCTCCACATAGCAAAGCATACAAATGC
The DNA here is from genome assembly GCA_031772625.1 of Pinus tabuliformis. Classification (NCBI taxonomy): domain Eukaryota; kingdom Viridiplantae; phylum Streptophyta; class Pinopsida; order Pinales; family Pinaceae; genus Pinus; species Pinus tabuliformis. The sequence goes on from CM062813.1 coordinate 736,189,988, forward strand.
TACAATAAAAGACTTGGCAGAATTGTTGACAGCATTGATGTAGTGGTTGATGAAAAGGGATATATTCCTAGGCAAATACATCGTGAAGACATCGAAGAAGATGAGAGCTACCCTCAAAGACAGAATGATGAAGAAGAAGAACCTCAAGAAGAATCTCAAGAATAACCTCACGAAGAAGCAGAAGAACGGACAAGAATAGAAGAAAAGACTCCATCCAGATATGTTCAGAAGAACCATCCAGAATCTCAGATCATGGGACAAAAAGAAGCAGGTATACAAACTAGAAGAACAGTTGCAGAAGCTTCAAGCTATTTGGCATTACTTTCCTCCACCGAACCACAAAATGTGAAAGAGGCATGCAAAGATGAATGTTGGGTGAAAGCAATGGATGAAGAACTTGAGCAAATCGAAAAGAACAACACTTGGGAGCTGGTTCCTAGACCAAAAGATAAGAATGTTATTGGAACAAAATGGGTCTTCAAAAATAAATTGAATGAAAATGGAGAAGTAATTAGAAACAAACCCAGACTCGTTTGTAAAGGGTATGCGCAGCAAGAAGGAATAGACTTTGAAGAAACTTTTGCTCCTGTTGCAAGACTTGAGGCCATCCGAATGTTCCTTGCTCTCTCAAGTTTTCAGAACTTCAAAGTATTTCAAATGGATGTGAAATCAGCCTTTTTGAATGGAGACTTGGAAGAAGAAGTGTACATTGAACAGCCAGATGGGTTCATTCTTGGAAATGATCCAAATCTTGTATGCCGATTGAAAAAGGCTCTCTATGGTCTCAAACAAGCTCCAAGGGCTTGGTACTACCGGTTGGACAAATATCTTCATCAACAAGGTTTCTTAAAAGGTTCAGCAGATAGCAATCTGTATATAAAAGTTGAAAATGACAAATTGCTAATACTTGTTGTGTATGTAGATGACATTATTTTTGGCAGCAATGAAGAAGCTATGAGTCAAAGCTTTGCCTCAGTCATGCAGAAAGAATTTGAAATGTCCTTGCTAGGAGAACTGACATATTTCCTTGGTTTGCAAATCCAACAGAAGGAAGGAGGAATCTTTTTATCTCAAACCAAGTATCTCAAGCAGATTTTGAAGAAATATGGCATGGAAGATGCAAAACCAGTATGTACACCCATGGTCACAGGATGTAGTCTCAGTGCAAATGATGAATCTGCAGCAGTACATCAACCAACCTACAGATCTATGATTGGAAGTTTACTATATTTGACAGGTACCCGACCAGACATCATGCATGCAGTTGGAATAGTTGGAAGATTTCAGGCAAATCCAAAGGAGACTCATCTTCAAGCAGTGAAGAGAATTTTCAAATATCTTCAAGGGACTCAAAATTATGGCTTATGGTATCCTAGAGATACAGATCTCACTCTTCATGCTTACACAGATGCAGATTGGGCCGGAAGCGTGGATGACAGGAAAAGCACAAGTGGCGGTGCATTCTTTATGGGCTCCAGACCGGTATCTTGGTTCAGCAAGAAACAGAGTTCAATTGCCTTGTCTACAGCTGAAGCGGAATATGTTGCTGCTGCATCTTGTTGCACCCAACTTCTTTGGATGATGCAGACTTTGCAGGATTATCACATCACTTGTACACCTCCTATTACTATCTTATGTGACAACACAAGTGCAATCAGCATCTCAAAGAATCTGGTTATGCATTCAAAAACCAAGCACATACCAATCAAGTACCATTTTCTCCGGGAACAAGTACTTGAACAGAAGGTCAAGTTGGAGTATGTTCCTTCTAAGGAACAAGTTGCTGATATTTTCACCAAACCGTTGCCCAGGGACACTTTTGAATACCTCAGGCAAAAGCTGGGGGTTGTTGATGCATCATCTTACTGTTGATCATCTTCCTATTGGTGGTATAGGCTCAGGGGGAGCACATAATGCATTGTTGGCATTATGGAGAAGGAGATCTTGGAAATAGCTGCAATATGTCTCTATCTCCTTCATGATGGATTTCTGGTTACAAATCTGGAGATGCATGAGCATAGGGGGAGCATACCCTTTGCCCTTGATGTCAAAGGGGGAGAATGAAGCTGAAGATTATGTGGTTGCCATCAAGTCCAAAGGGGGAGATTGTTGGCATTATGATTCAGGTGTTGTCCTTGATGGCAAACCCATTCAGGTGATAAATCAAGAAGGACGCAGGAAATATGTTAAGCGCGTGCGTCCCCGCAGGTATACCATACAGAACCCACGTCCAGGGACGCAGGCCAGCCGTTCAGGAGGTGCGTCCGCCCAGTGCACACATTTCAAGGCAAAGAAAAGCACGTGGGGGTTTCTTGTGTGGTATCTAGCCGACGGTTTTGTGTTTCTATGGTGTCGGCTCGTGGTTTTGTTCCATGTTTTGGGGAGAAGCTCGCCTATATAAAGCAAAGGAGTTCATTTGGATTAGGCATCATCTTGGTTGAATATCTTTTGGTGAGATCTAGTCCAGATCTATGAGGGCGAATCTTCTAATGGACTGTGATCTCTATGGCGCATGATCAGATCTGTGGATCTGAGTGTTTGGGTTGGTTCTGAAGTCCTCATATCTTTTATATCTGAAGGGACGCAGGTTCAGTGAAGGGAAAGTGCGCCGGGACACAGTACAGTAAAGGCGCAGGTGCGTCTTTGAGGCAAAGGACGCGGCGCGACTGTGTTATTGGGTGCGTCTCTGAAGCAAAAGACGCGGCGCGATAGTGTTTCTGGGTGCTCTGGTCGCAGCAAAGCATAGAGGAACAGTGCGTCGGCACACAGAACAATGGAAGGTAGACTGCGTCCAGTCGCAGGTCACAGAAAGAAAATATGCGTCCCTGTCTTAAGATGATCTGTTGATTGTATATTTCTGTTCATAAGGTGTTCTGGGTTATTTCTGTAATTACTGATCTGATATCTGTAGTGGACTGTATCTGTTGTATACTTGTTGATCATTTGATTCTTCATGAAAAGAAGTAGGGGGTTGTAGCTCCCTTCCAGGAGAGACTGGAAAACGAGAGAGAGTTGTAGCTCTCTGCAGGTTGCAGCCTGCGTGCTGGTAAAGGACTGCACCAGTACAAAATCATTGTAAAAAGAATTTCTTGAAAGAAGATAGAGACATATTGCAGCAGGTGGTTTTCTCCCGCATTGGGTTTCCACCTTACATCTTGTGTTCTTTGGTGTGACTGTCTATTTTCTTTATTCATGCTCATTATTTTATGGTACTGATATGCAAGAATAATTCAAAAGATCAAATAAGGAAGATTTGGTAAATTGCTTGATAATACTGATTCACCCCCCTCTCAGTATTATTTCCAACATGATCTAAGGCACCAATCAATGATGGAATATGGAACCAAGGTATACCACCCCCTAAATCACTCTCCTAGAAAAATGTGCTAAAACTGACAAAAGAGGTCCCGCTAGAGTTAAGGCAATGAGGATTCCTCAATAAAGGCACGAGGATCATAGTAATGCGAATGATGGACTGACACCAGGGGTTATGATGGAAGGATACAATATGGATGGTGGACTGACAACCTATTTTATTAGGGCATAATATGCATGGTTGAACTAGCAATGACTAATTCGATTCCAGAGGGGATGGTCAATTTTATTTAGATGGAGGATTTTCAAAGATATATGAGTATAGTTGGAGGCCAAAAATTAGTAGAACGGGATGAATGAGATGAAAAGATAAATGGCATTGTAGCAAGACTCAATGGGACTATGAATAGACTCCATGGATGTAAAGGTAATTCATCTTTGATGCTCTGAACAAGGGTGACTCGGTGACGCTACCACATGGGGGAGGCCCAAAGGGGACCATAAAAATATGAGTAAATAATGGTTGCTCATGAAAAAAATAGACATGTAAGTTAACATGTGCAAAGGAAAAGTGGTACCAGAGTAGAGGGGGCTCACATGGAGAAATTCGGTTTTGAAAGGAGGCAAAGTGAAACTTCATGGAAAAAACAGCTTCCTCGTGAACTTTCAGATTATCAAAAACAAAGAGAGACCCATTATATAGCTCATTGTGAGCTTTCCAATGGCACTAATGGTTCATCAAACTAATCTAGGGTTTGGTCGCAATGGGAAACAAAAAAACTAGGGTTTTTCCTATAAAAGGGTTTCTTGTCCCCAAATCCAATTCATTTTCACATTGAGCTATTGGATAATTTGGGGAGGAACAAAAGTCCCTAAATATTGTTGAGCTCATTGTGGAAAAACCTACTATTAGAATTTAGATTTGTGAATTTCTAGAAGGTGGCCTAAACTTTCTCATCAATTTCAGTGGATTGAAATTTCAAATTAGGTCCTCGACTAACTAGGAGAACCCCCAACTCTTCCTCATAGTAGCAATGCACTTTTTGGGATGTTTTTTGTGCCCTGGAAGATGAAAAAGGATCAAAAGGTGCTCTGAGTGCAGTTTTTAGGGGAAAACAATGCTCTGAACCCAAGGTAGAATTCGTGCTAGTGGATTCTATGGAGCTGAGGTTGAGTGTTGAACAAGCATGTTATGACTCTAAACTCACAAAATATAGTTTTATTTTGTAGGCATGGTAGATTTAAAGTTTGTATGGAGAGAATGAGATTTTGATGATCTTGATTCTAAGATTCAGGGGAATTAGGCTATTAGAGGGGCTATGGCGCGATACAAGTTACTTAAGTTCTTTAAGAACCCACTGATGAGGGTAGGGGAGCCACTTTTGTCCTGAATCTTGACTTACTGTTATCCAGATCAAGAGACCTTTGTGATATAGGGGCATAAGATCAAAGATCATGATTCATGACATATAAATTTCACAGGCTTGCCGGCTTTGGGGGTGGTGGGAAAGATTCATCCAGTACAACCTCGTGGGAGGCATATTACAAAGTGTTCGGACTGTCATTGTGTACCAAATACTTGGGTGAAGGACAAACATTCAGATACTAGACTTGGGTAGACTTGAGACAAGAGCTATGACCACCATATTGGTGCAGATCTTGGGTAATCATGCCTTCCGCCACATTTCTAAAAGGGAAGATGATGCTTTTGGAGAGTGTGTTGGCAGAGACCTACTATGGGTGGGAGCATATGTTGTTGATGTCATTGAAATGTCAGTTGATTCTATGTAGGTAGTGGTCCAATGATAACTATTCTTTTGGGACAATTTTATGCTCATTCTTGTTTGAGAAGATCCCTACAATCCATCCACATGTACATATCTATGATGAGGGTCCACAAGAGCTCAGGATGCACCATTAGGGGAAGCTACTACGATGAGGTGGTGGAAGGGGAGTCGAATGGGTGTTCTAACTTGAATTCTTTGCTCATTGGGATCAAATTCCACTATACATAGGTGATTATCCATATAGCGGAATGAACTTCCAAGGGGATCCTGATCTACCACTACCACCAAGAGCATGGGATCCAAATAGTAAGTTATAGTTCCTATATTTTGGTCGCATGTATAGTTTAGAAAATGTATGTATGTGGTATTGATTTTCAAAATTATGGCATGATGATATAGAATCAGTCAGGACGATAGGATATGCAGGACGAGTGGCAACGTCTGGGGTTGCAAATCAGAATAGTTCGACATCACAACAGAGATAAGATGGTGATGCACTACTAGAGGATCTCCGACGTAGGTTTGACTTGCTACTTTCCAGGGTGACACAGCATAGATGGCATTAATTAGAAGATCACTATATAGATGTGTGCATTAGGCTTCCCCTATAAGCATTGAGGTATCACAAAGTGCATAACGATGGTTGGTCAGGTATTTCGATACTTATGGGCAAATGGATTGGACCCATTCACATAGGACCCACCAAAGAATAGTGATTAGGCATAGGAACATGTGGGTGTTGGCATTATGGCATAGGTTTGGAGCTATGGCACAGGTGTTGTCCTTGATGGCAACTCTCTTTGGTGACAGGATCTCAGTACAGGCTCTCAGAATGAAGAAAAAGACATATACACAAGTTCACCTAGACGAAGACGCGTATACACATGGGTTAGACATTACAAAGACGCGTATGCATATACACACACTTTCACGCAAGTAAAAGCGCATATATGTTGGAGAATTTACTTTTTCTCCATGGTAGTTAGTCCTTGGTATTTGAACCTATGGTTTTGGACCATGGTATCTCGTCAGAAGTGTTGATCCCAAGTATTGGGTCCTTGCTATTGTTTTATTATGGTTTTGGACCGTGGTATTCTGAAAGGCCTAAGACTATAAAAGAGGAAGGAGATCATTTGGCAAAGATTATCTGAATTAATTGAATATCTAATAAGTGCTAGATCTGAAATATTGGTGATTGGGGTTATGGTGCAGATATGGATCTGAATGAAGGAGGAACCTTAGCACAAAGAGAAGGATAATTTCTCTTGATGGGTCATAATCTTAAGGCTTGAATGATAGTATCTTTTTATGATTTTGATTTGTTATATGTGGCGCATGCTTGATCTATAAATCTGATACTCTGGGCTAATCAGTGTCTGAATTTTTGAAAGAGTGAATTATCCTTTATAGATCTATATGCAGGTTCAGTGAAGCGAAGGCGCGTATACACGCTGTTTTGGTAAGGTAAAGAAGCGTATACGCAGGTTGGCTTTGACACAGAAGCGTATACACGCAGGTTTCTGAACAGTGAAGTAGCGTACATCTCTTAATTTATGTTCTAGCTGCTTCTGTTTATTGCTGCAGTGTTCTGGGTTCAGAATTGGTGTGTGGTTACAGTTACTGTGTTCTGGGTACAGCTGTCAGAGAAGTGTTTATTTTGATTCAGTTTTGATTGGTGAAAAGGTGATTGGTTGATGCAGAAATTCTTGATATTTGATTGATGTGGATCCAGTCTGAAAATTTATGAAACGTGGTCCCTAGAGAGGGTTGTAGCCTTCTGTAGGCCAGCACCTATGTACTAGTATCTTGGCTAGTGCAAGAGCTAAGGGGGTTGTAGCTACCTTCCAAGAGAAGTTGGAGAATGAGAGAGGGTTGTTGCTCTCTGTAGGTTGCAGCCTGCGTACTGGTAAAGGACTGCACCAGTACATTGTAAAATGAAGTTTCTAATTAAAAGAAGATAGAGACGAATTGCAGCAGGTGTTTTTCACCCACATTGGCTTTCCACCTTATATCTTGTGTTCTTGTGTGTGATTTTCTTCTGCTCTATTTTACTGTTTCTGATTACTAGTTATTTAATTCTGATACACAGATTAACAATCATCATCTAAAAGATAAAGTAAATTATAAGTTTGCATTGTGTACGCGGGTTTCCTTCTACATAGTTGTGTATATATGCGGGTTTAATTAACTGAAGTAGCGTATATTATCTAGATTTGAAAAAGGAAATTTTTGACTTGATAATACTGATTCACCCCCCCCTCTCAGTATTATTTCCAACAATTGGTATCAGAGCAGGTCCTTCTGAAGAAGCTTGATCGCTTGAAGGAAGATCCATCATCATCAGCAACTACGAGAGAGCAGCATCTATCAGGCCACCAATTTTTGACGGGACAAACTTCGTATATTGGAAGGTAAGAGTTACTACCTATCTTCAATCTCTTGGTACAGAAGTCTGGGATATCATAGATACAGGGTACACTTTTCCATCAGCAACTCCTACAAATCCGGCTGAGAAGAAGAAATATGAAACAAATGCAAAGGCTGTCAATACTCTATTAGGATGTCTATCTCAATCAGAATTAGTGAAGGTTATGCAGTATAAATCCGCAAAAGAAATATGGGACAAGATTGTTCTAAGCTATGAAGGAGATGAACAGGTAAAATGAGCAAAACTTCAAACCCTCACAATTCAATATGAAAATCTCAGAATGCACAATGATGAAAGTGTGGCTAACTATTTCCTTCGTGTAGATGAGATTGTTAATTGTATGATAAATTTGGGTGAAGAAATAAAAGAGGCTGTTGTGGTTGAAAAGGTTCTAAGATCTTTGTCCCCTAGGTTTGAATCTAAAGTTTCTGCAATAGAAGAAAAAGAGAATCTACGAAACCTTACCATGTCACAGCTGCACAAAATTATGACTGCTTATGAAATGAGGAAAGGAGGATCATCAGACAGGAGAGAAGCTGCCTTCAAGGCTTCAGGCAATGGAGATTACTATGAGTCAGGACACGTGTCAGAAGAAGAAGAAGAATCAAATTTTGCCAAAAACCTTCAACAGGGTGTTGGACGATTCTGAGGTAGTTACCTTTCAAATGCTTTTCTTGTGGAAGAGTCAGTCACTATGCTGCCAAATGTCCTCATAATGATAAGATTGACAAGGGGAAGGAACCTGTTAGATGGAACAAGAAACAGAATGCAAATAAGAAAAGTTATTACACTCATGAAGATAGTGATGGACATTCAAATAGTGACGAAGATGAATGAGGTAATAATTATAAACTTTTAATGGCTTTTGAAGATGATGATTACATGGATGCTATAGATGAAGAAGGTCTTTATGAAGAGATTTCTAAACTCAAAATTTGTTTAGAAGAAAAAAATGTGATTATTGATACTCTTCAATTCCAACTTGCTAAAAAGGAAAAACTTCTTGAAAAATTAGAATGTGAAATTGTTGGTCTTAGAAAAGAGATTGAGAAAACAAAAGCTCATAATCTTAAATTTGTTAAAGGATCAGAAACTCTGGATGAGATTATCAATGTGCAGCGTTCTCCATTGATCAAGACAGGTATGGGATATAATGGAGAAGCATCCACCTCCAAAAGTTATCTTGATGCAGCAAGGAGAAGCGAGCAAAGGCCTAATAGAAATCATCAGGTAAATTAGGGACAATTTACCTCAAGAATGAACAAAGACTATCAGGAAAATCAGGGGAAATCTACCTTAAGGACAAATAGAAGCCACAACCAACCACAGGTAAAATCTTCCCAATTTGCCTCAAGAATGGATGTCAGTAGAAAATACAATCGGTTGGTTGATAGATTTGATAATCACAGGAGTTTCTTCAATGGGCAATGTTTCTCTTGCCATAAATTTGGTCACAAAGCAGCTCAATGTGTTTCCTGTAAGACAATCATGACTAGAGAAGCTCAAAAACAAAGAAGTATGACTGGAATCACGAAAAGGACCTATAACAACCTTTTCGCCCTTGAAAATGAAATTGAATGTTCTATTTGTAATAACTTCGGTCATGGAGATTCTGAATGCAGGAGCAGGTTTCAGAAGACAACTCAAAAGGAACAAACCTCAAATGCCAGAACATGGAGAATGAAGGAAACACAACCAGAAAAATGTGGGATAGCTTTATATGCAGAAGGACAGGAAAATCAATGGTACATCAACAGCGGATGTTCGAAGCATATGACAGGTGATAAAGAAAAACGTCAGTCATATAGTGCTTTAGAAAAAGGAAAGAAAGTTTCTTTTGGAAATGATACCCCTGCAGTCATAAAAGGAAAAGGCACTATTCAGTTGAAAGAAAAAGTCAAGGCTGGAAATGTTTTGTATGTTGATGGCTTGAAGCATAATCTACTGAGTGTCAGTTAGATGTGCGATCAAGGAATTGAGGTAATATTTCGATCAAATGGATGTAGTGTTCGTGATCTTGATACAGGAAAAACAATGATCAAAGGCATAAGAACTCCAAATAATTTATACATATTTGAAGAAGGAAAACAACAATGCTATTTGAGCAAGAATGATGAACACTGGTTATGGCATCGGACGTTGGGGCATCTAAGCTTTTCACAGATAAGGAAAGAATGCAAATACCAGGTACTTCGTGGTCTTCCAGACTTCAGAATACCAGACAATACAATATGCAAATCATGTCAGTTTGGTAAGCAAACCAGAACTAACTTCCCTGAGAAGGAAGGATCAGCTAGCAGGCCTCTTGAACTAGTCCATACAGATGTATGTGGTCCATCTAGGAAAAGGTCACCTCGAGGAGAAGAATACTTTATATTATTCATTGACGACTTCTCTAGGATGGTTTGGATAGGACTTATGAAGCACAAAGACGAAGCCTTCGAAAAATTCAAATCTTTCAAAGCCTTGGTTGAAAATGAATCAGATCACAAAGTTAAGTGCCTTAGGTCTGATAGAGGTGGGGAGTTTACCTCAAATGAATTTTTCGATTTTTGTGAAGAACATGGAATAAGAAGGGAATTCTCTACAGCTAGGACTCCTCAGCAAAATGGAGTAGTAGAAAGGATGAACAGAACGATTCAACAAATGGCTCGTGCAATGCTTGATGAGTCTGGAACTCCCGCAACTTTCTGGGGTGAAGCTACATTTGTTGCAGTTGTTATTCTCAACAAAAAAAATGTCTGGGTGAACAGTACTCAAACTCCTCATGAGCTTTGGTATGGTTAGACTCCTTTGGTAAAACATTTCAAAATATTTGGAAGCAAATGCTATATTAAGAATAATGATGAACATCTTGGCAAGTTTGAACCTAGAGTAGATGAAGGCATTCTCCTTGGTTATTCTCCCCACAACAAAGCATATAAGTGTTACAATAAAAGGCTTGGAAGAATTGTTGACAGCATTAATGTAGTGGTTGATGAAGAAGGAAACATTCCTAGGAAAGTAAATTATGAAAATATCAAAGAGGATGAAGACCATCCTTCAAATCAGACCGATGATGAAGAAGAACCTCAAGAGGCACCAGATGAACTGATAAGGATAGAAGAGAAGACTCCATCCAGGTACGTTCAGAAGAATCATCCAGAATCTCAAATTTTGGGGCAGAAAGAGGCAGGTATACAAACAAGAAGAACAATTGCAGACGCCTCAAGCTATTTGGCATTTCTCTCCTCCACCGAACCACAAAATGTAAAAGAGGCATGCAAAGATGAATGTTGGGTCAAGGCAATGGATGAAGAACTTGAGCAGATCGAAAAGAACAACACTTGGGAGTTGGTCCCTAGACCAAAAGATAAGAATGTCATAGGAACAAAATGGATCTTCAAGAACAAGTTGAATGAAAATGGGGAAGTTATTAGAAAGAAGGCTAGACTTGTTTGTAAAGGGTATGCTCAACAAGAAGGAATAGACTTTGAAGAAACTTTTTCTCCCGTTGCTAGACTTGAGGCCATCCGAATGTTCCTTTCTCTCTCAAGCTTTCAGAAGTTCAAAGTATTTCAAATGGACGTGAAATCAGCCTTTCTGAATGGAGACTTAGAAGAAGAAGTGTACATTGAGAAACCAGATGGTTTCATTCTTGGGAATGATCCAAATCTTGTATGTAGACTAAAAAAGGCTCTCTATGGTCTTAAATAGGCTCCAAGGGCTTGGTACTAGTATTTGGACAAATATCTTCATCAACAAGGTTTTTCAAAAGGATCAACAAATAGCAATCTTTATATAAAAATTGAAAATGACAAATTCCTAATACTTGTTGTGTATGTAGATGATATTATCTTTGGCAACAATGAAGAAGCTATGAGCCAAAGCTTTGCCTTGGTGATGCAGAAAGAATTCAAAATGTCTTTGCTTGGAGAACTGACATATTTTCTTGGATTGCAAATCCAACAAAATGAAGGCGGTATCTTTTTGTCTCAAACCAAGTATCTCAAGCATATCTTGAGGAAATATGGCATGGAAGATGCAAAACCAGTATGTACCCCCATGGTTACAAGATGCAGCCTCAGTGCAAATGATGAATCAGCAGCAGTGCATCAACCAACCTATAGATCTATGATTGGAAGTCTACTTTATTTGACAGGTACCCGACTAGACATCATGCATGCAGTGGGAATAGTTGGAATATTTCAAGCCAATCCTAAGGAAACTCATCTTCAGGCAGTTAAGAGAATCTTCAAGTACCTTCAAGGAACTCAAAACTATGGCTTATGGTATCCTAGAGATACAAATCTCACACTTCATGCTTATACAGATGTAGATTGGGCCGAAAGCGTGGATGGCAGGAAGAGCACAAGTGGTGGTGCATTCTTTATGGGTTCCAGATTAGTATCTTGGTTCAGCAAGAAACAGAGTTCGATTGCTTTATCTACAGCTGAAGCAGAATATGTGGCTGTTGCATCATGCTGTACTCAACTCCTTTGGATGATGCAGACCTTACAGGATTTTCAAATCACTTGTACACCACCTATCTCCATCTTATGTGATAATATAAGTGCAATCAGAATTTCAAAGAACCCAGTCATGCATTCAAAGACCAAGCACATGCCGATCAAGTATCAATTTCTCCGAGAGCAAGTGTTGGAACAAAATGTCAAATTGGAGTATGTTCCTTCTAAGGAACAAGTTGCTGATATTCTCACTAAACCACTGCCCAGGGAAACTTTTGAATACCTCAGACAGAAGCTGGGAGTAGTTGATACATCACCTTGCTATTAAATCTTGTCTGTTTCAGAGAAAAATAGGTGTACGCAAGTTGCCTGAGGAGGATCTGCGTACATACGCTGGTTTGTGTAGAGACAGTCACGTATATGGAGGTTTGATGGATATCAGTAGGGACAGGCTCTGGTTGAAGATATTTTGATATGGGTCTGATAGAGACCATCCGGCACAGGTTCAGGGGGAGCAAATACACTTCTGATGATGCATTGTTGGCATTATCTTAGAAGCTTTTGGTTCTAGTTCACAACTATTGTTGGGTTCAGGTGGAACAAATGCAGAAGGAGAACAGAAGGAAATGATGGTTGCTGATCTGAATAGTGATTGACAGATGCTGCTGATATATGTTATTGGTGACTTTCATAAGTCTTGCTCTAGATATTTCGTCTCTATGTCATGTATCTCTTTTATGGTGTCAAGGTCATGTAACGACCTATTTTGGTTTCCCCACTATGCTTGGGATGAAGATGTAATGTACTTGGTTGTCATATGTAAATTTCTAATGTATCCCCACTTGGTTGGGTGGATGATCCCCACATGGTTGGGTGATGGATGTATGTATTGAGTCCTTTGGTGATAGGAAGGTCTTTTATGATGTATAAGTCATGGTTCTTCTTGAAGAACATCTTTTGCAGATCTTGCCTATAGTCAGGGGGAGCATGGTCAGCACAGCAGGGCAGAGATTTCAGCATGTACGCAGGGGGAGCACAACCCTTTGCCCTTGATGACAAAGGGGGAGAATGACTTTGAGGATCTTGGGGTTGCCATCAAGTCCAAAGGGGGAGATTGTTGGCATTATGGCACAGGTTTGGAGCTATGGCATAGGTGTTGTCCTTGATGGCAACTCTCTTTGGTGACAGGATCTTAGTACAGGCTCTCAGAATGAAGAAAAGGACATATACGCAGGTTCACCTAGATGAAGACACGTATACACGCGGGTTAGACGTTACAAAGGCGTGTATGCATATACACGCACTTTCACGCAAGTAAAAGCGCGTATATGTTGGCGAATTTACTTTTGGTCCGTGGAAGTTTGTCCTTGGTATTTGAACCTATGGTTTCGGACCATGGTATCTCGTCAGAAGTGTTGATCCCAAGTATTAGGTCCTTGCTATTGTTTTATTATGGTTTTGGACTGTGGTATTCTGAAAGGCCTAAGACTATAAAAGAGGAAGGAGATCATTTGACAAAGGATTATCTGAATTAATTGAATATCTAATAAGTGCTAGATCTGAAATATTGGTGATTGGGGTTATGGTGTAGATCTGGATCTGAATGAAGGAGGAACCTTAGCGCAAAGAGAAGGATAAGTTCTCTTGATGGGTCATAATCTTAAGGCTTGAATGATAGTATCTTTGTATGATTTTGATCTGTTATATGTGGCGCATGCTTGATCTATAAATCTGATACTCTGGGCTAATTAGTGTCTGAATTTTTGAAAGAGTGAATTATCCTTTATAGATCTATACGCATGTTCAGTGAAGTGAAGGCGCATCTACACGTTGTTTTGGTCAAGTAAAGAAGCATATACGCAGGTTGGCTTTGACACAGAAGCGTATACATGCAGGTTTCTGAATAGTGAAGTAGCGTACATCTCTTAATTTATGTTCTAGCTGCTTCTGTTTATTGCTGCAGTGTTCTGGGTTCAGAATTGGTGTGTGGTTACAGTTACTGTGTTCTGGGTACAGCTGTCAGAGAAGTGTTTATTTTGATTCAGTTTTGATTGGTGAAAAGGTGATTGGTTGATGCAGAAATTCTTGATATTTGATTGATGTGGATCCAGTCTGAAAATTTATGAAACGTGGTCCCTGGAGAAGGTTGTAGCCTTTTGTAGGCCAGCATGTACGTACTAGTATCTTGGCTAGTGCAAGAGCTAAGGGGGTTGTAGCTCCCTTCCAGGAGAAGCTGGAGAACGAGAGAGGGTTGTTGCTCTCTGTAGGTTGCAGCCTGCGTACTGGTAAAGGACTGCACCAGTACATTGTAAAAAGAAGTTTCTAATTAAAAGAATATAGAGACGAATTTCAGTAGGTGGTTTTCACCCACATTGGGTTTCCACCTTATATCTTGTGTTCTTGTGTGTGATTGTCTTCTACTCTTTTACTGTTTCTGGTTACTGGTTATTTAATTCTGATACACATATTAACAATCATCATCTAAAAGATAAAGTAAATTATAAGTTTGCATTCTGTATGCGGGTTTAATTAACTGAAGTAGCGTATATTATCTGGATTTGAAAAAGGGAATTTTTGACTTGATAATACTGATTCACCCCCCCTCTCAGTATTATTTCCAACAGTGGGACCCCATTTTTGTATGTAACATGTTGTGGGCATGTCGGATGTATTTAGAGTAGTGGACTCCAAACACTATATGTTAGGTATTATGATACATAATATGGTTATACATATTTTGTGATGATGTGGTTCACCATTTGTTCATGTTATGTATACTTTCTTGTCTATTAATGTCATAAATGCCAATCTAGAATGTTATTTGTAATGGTATCTACATAGTTATTTTTTTCTCTAGGAACATGACTGAATGTAATGGATTCAAATTCACGTGCCAAAAGCTTAACTCATACATATTTTCTAAATAGGATAGGATTACACACATGATAGACGCTATTCAATTTCATGATAAGTAATAAGGAATCAAGACAAACATGAAGTTGAAGGATGCGATGATCAAGGGCATCGACTAACAAACCTATCACTCAATCATATTAGGCCTCGTTATTGGCGGAAGATCCAATGGAGACACCGTTGGAGCCAACTAACAAATTCAAAGGGGTGAAAATGTCCTAAGCTACTGTGGCTAGATTCCTGGAGAAGTGACTCATGTTGTTGGCATAACCGATATGTGGTGTGGATAATGGATCCATATGAAAGGTGCAAGAAGACAAAAAAAGAGATAATGGGTGATGCAAGCTACCAAATGAAGAATAGGAAAAAGGATATGCATTTCAATGGGAAATGGTATGGGTAAAATTTCTTTAGGTAGAGTGCATTGTGAGGGTTAGGAAGGATTTCTCCTTTTGGACCCTCTAGATGATTTGTTACCCTTCCCAGACACGTATGTGTGATATAAGTACTGAGCCATAATGTTTTAAATTTCCATGCCCCGAGACATCATGAGCTTGGTTAGAGACAAGAACAAGGGTGCCTTCATTAAAGAAACGGGGGTGGACTTTATGGTGATACTGAGCTTTGGTGTTCTTTTTATCCACTTTAATGGCTTGCACTGTAACACGCTAGTCTTTGTTGGTGTGCTCAAGCATGATGAGCCTTTGTTCTAGAGGTTGGGTATTCTAGAGGAGTTTGATAGCAAGGTGGAAGGAGGGGATTTCACACTCAATTGGTAAGACTACCTCCTGACCAAAAACAAGGTGGAACGTAGTGAACCCGGTGGTGGTTTTTACAGAGGTTCTATAGGCCCACAATGCAGGGAAGAGCATAAGATGTCAATTTCTCTTATGTTTATTCATCGTTCGTTGAAGCATTGTTTTAACAATTTTATTGATAGTTTCAACTTCGCCATTTCCTTATGGGTGATAATACGATGAATATTGTTGTTCAAAACCAAATAGTGAAGATAACTCATGCCATATATCATCTTCAAAGTGTCAGCCATGGTTAGAAATCGATTGTTTCAAAACCTTGAATCGAGTGATAACATGGCTAAAGAAAAATAGGGTTGTAGTATTTGCAATTTTGTTGAATGTTGGCATCGCTTCAACCCATTTGGTGAAATAGTCGATGACCATGATAATATACTTATGGTTATTAGCAGATGGAGTTAAACACTCCATAAAGTCAATGACCCATTTACAGAAAGGTCTAGCTACGATGATAGGATGGAGGGGAACAGGAGGAGCTCTAGCCTTAGAGGCATATAATTGGAAATTGGGATAATGCTTGACTGCCTCAATGCAATCGCTAAAGAGAGAAGGACAAAAGTATCTGATGGACATGATTTTCTAGGCAATGGCCATTCTAGAGAGATGACCATTGTAAATGCCATCATGATAGGCATTGAGCACTTTCCCAACTTCAACATGGGTGAGACAACGATGAAGGAAAGTGTCGACACTGTGACGATAAATATCATCACCTATGAGGAGATAACGACTGGCTTGATGTTGAATACATTGTCGATCACAATTGATATGGGGGTAAATTTTTGGGTTCACCACTAAGTGAGGATGTCACCATACCAAGCATCATCTGAGGTTTAATCGAACAAGTGTTCATATGGAAGGTCATCATTTACTAGAAAATATGGTGCACTAGTAGGAAATTCATAAATGAATTTAGTAAGGGATAAACCTTTCTTACTCTTCAAGGTGACAAATTCCAAATCAAATTCCTAGAGGAAAATTGTCCAGTGGGCATACATCCCATTGATGATCTGCCAACTCAACAAGAATGCATGGGGTTGGAATTATCTATGGAACAAGATTTTTTTAGATCATGAAGTCCATGTAGACATGAATGGTGCCTCATTTTTTAATAACTAGAATAAGATTGGACACCCATGCAATGTATTCAATGGGGTAAATAAAACCACCCTGCTTGAACTTATTGATTTCAACTTTAATAGTATTATGCTTGGAAGGATGGATATTCCTTGGTTTTTAGTGGATAGGAATGGCATCGGGCCATTTTTCAATATGGTGTTCAACAATGGTAGGATCAAGTATGGCCATCTAAAAATAGGACTAGGCAAAAACATCACGAAATTCTTTGAGTAACTTACTATAAGCATCAATTTCTTCTGGGGTGAATTATGCCCCTAAATTGATATTTTCTTCAACCCGTTATTTATTCGAAATGTTAACCTTGATGGGAGGGAAAATGTTAGCCATATTTCCTTCTTCGAAAGCATATAGCACAAGAATGGGATTTTTAATCCAATCAACGTCACCATGGATCAAGTCTTTCGACTCCACAACATATTGATCATTAGTTTGTTGTAGAAATAAGTGCTCACAATGGTGGATATCATCCCAAGGATAATCAAGGCTAGTCATGGCTTCCATGATATATTCATCATATTGAAAGATGAGGGGATAGGAGGAAGAAGGGCCACATGATGAAGAAATATCTGAGGCATCTTCATTAGAGATAAGATTCACATACACATCGTTAGAATCGTTGGAAGATGGCTAGTAGATGTGATATCTATTGGTGTTCAAACTGAAGTGTCTTCCGATGAAGGTTCAAAAGAATCACAATACAAAACTCCTAAAGAGTCTAAATATATCGATCCCATGGATGACGACAGGTAGAGAATGGGTGCGGAACTATCTGTGATCTTGACATCACGAGGGAGAATCACAATGTTGGGTTGGGAAACTTCATATTTTGGCAAGGGAGTGGGTATAGAACCCACAGGTAGAGGGGAAGTGGAATCACTACAAGCGACATCTAACCTGTGAATAACTTGAAGTGTATCATGAAAATATTCAAGACGGGGACAATGATTGGAGTAATGTCCAAAGTTAACACATAAATCAGAGGGGTGGTTCATACATAAGGAGTTGTTGTTTTTGGCTAACTCAGGTAAGGTAACATGGACCTAATAAATATTACAGCTAGGAAATACATTAGCAACCACATTATTAATATGAGGGAGCTCAGGACAATTATTGGTGGCATGCCCAACAACATCACGCAAAGCACATGGTTGAGAAGGCTTTTGAGGTTTAGGAGGAGTGGGAATTGTTTGGGGTTCCTTACATTTGTTCCCCTTTTTCTAGGCATTTTCACCCTCACCATATTTTTTTAGAAATGAGTCGATGCCTTTGAGGTTATTGTGGAATTGAGGCAAAGGAAGGGGTGGCAAAAATGGGTTCAGCCAAAGTCAAAGTTGTATAAGGTTTGAGTTGATCGGGGGGAGTTTTTGTAGGAAGATCAGTACTAGAATATGATCGCCAAGGTGATGTTAGGAAGACTCAACCTAACCATTATAGGAGTAGAAAGAATTCCTGGTGGCGGGAACAAGAAAGGTATTTAGCCAGAGAGGTAATGACCTGGAGGGAATTGCTCCGGGATGGGAGATATCTGGGGGAATTGTTCTAGGTGGAAATGGAAAAGGAGAGATACAAGCAGAAGTAAATTGGCCTATCAAAATTGTACCTGAAGGATGAGTTGAGTCTTGAGTAGGAGTTTGTGTAGGAATTGGCTGATGAGAAGGTGTACTAGACTACTTGCTTGCGACCCGTGACACTTGTAGCATGAAAACACTGGAAGAGTTGGCATCAAAAGGAGTAGGTAGTGGGCCATAGTAAGTCCCAAGCAGAGTGGAATATTTGTAGACTTGAGGAGAAACATCAATTAAGGAATGGATAGTCTCATTTTCATCCATTAATGTGATAGTGGTCTGAGGAGAGGTCTGAGAATGAGGGTCATAGTAATTCAACTGACCGATAGTGATGATATTTCCATTGTGAGGAAATAAACTTATGTGAAAGGTAATGGATTAGACAACAGATATCACATAGTTGTAACTAAGACCCAACAAGATGTTATAATCTAATGGGGCATCAATGAATTCAATATTAATCGAGATTGTCTTTTCAGCAAAAATGATGGGAAATTGTGATATAAACTGAGGGGCTGCGAGGGGTGGCCATCCCAAGCATGAAGAGTGATAATGGATGGTGAGAGGTTGAGGGAACCAAGTTTCTTCCAAATGGTAATGGCCATCACACAGGTGGAGGTGCCTTCATCTATTATACAGTGCTGGATAGTGGCGTTTTTATGGAGACTGTTATTTGAAAGGAAACAGATGAAGGAAGGGGGAGATGTTCCGCTTTATCAAAATAAAATGAAATCATATGATAGTTAGAGGGATGCAAAGTGCCCAATGTAGATTGTAGGTCTTTCCATCAGGATGGGCATGTTTGGAGGACTTCCAGCACTGACATTGCAACATGAGACTGCACCAAGTCATCTATTATGCTATAGGTATGGGTGATTTAGAAGAAGCAAAGTTTTGAAGTAATGGACCTTTTGGGATCATGGGGAGAAACTCAAACTTAGGTGGGGGGATATGTAAGGTATCATTTTTTGATGATAGAGGCTTAGTGGAAACTTTGGGTTAGGAATCAGTCATTGACTTGACAAGAGGCTAGTCATATTGGCGTGACCGAGTCTAGACGTTTACTTGTGTGGTGTTAGCCTCTTCATAAGTCATCATGAGAATATGGTAATTATTTTGGATAGATTTTGAATATTGGGGAGTTGCATTACCTTGAGTGGGGTGGGAATCCAAATATCCTCGATGAGGAAAAGGATTTGTAAGCACAGTCAGTTGTGATGAAGTATGAGGGGAGGAGGTGGAGCAATGGGTTGACATCCTCGAGAAGCAGCTCATCGGGCTTCCCATGCTTGGTGCATATGAGGTAAAAGGGGAAATTCATAAGTATAATGGCCAAAAACGCTACAACAAACACAAGGTTTATTAGTTCTAAGAGACTTGTTTTGCTTGGGCTATCCACCTTGTAGTTGGTTTTCTCTACTCAGGGGATCTTCACATGCTCCTCCTTTTGTGCCATTCTTGAACATGGTCAGAAACGTGGGAGGTAGAATTTTGATGAAAGATGTCAATAGTTTAGTGCTTTTGTCGTATTAGAGAGGTAGCTAGAAATAGGAAAGAAAATATTTGGAGAGAGTCACAAAGGAGAAATGGGAGGCATGCGATTGGTCCACGTACAATTTGGCAGCAACTCTAGTTAGGGTGTGTTGGAAAAGACAAAGATGAATGGATTCTTTGGTAATGGAATTTGATGAACACAACATGTGAAAACAGTGAACATGATTTGTGGGGTCTTCTACTGGATTAGCTTCAAACTGGGGGATGTAGGAAGGGAGTTTGGTAGGTATAAGAGGTTAATTTGGGTTATGGAGAAGTGGGTCATTGATGAGTTAGCTGCAACCAGGGAGGCTTAAACCAGATATATAAGGAAGCAGGGGAGGGTTAGTGGGTAGACCGAGAGAGGTTTCACCTATGGGGTTACCTTGGGTACCACCTACGTTTCCCCTTCCTACATTGTTGCCTAAGACGATGGTGGTACGGGGTTGGGAAGATCGAGAATCAAAGGAAGAACTAGAAGAATCAAAAGAGCTAGTGTCAGTATTGTTATGTGGAATTTTGCATCTCCGGATAAATACAATTTCCCTAGGTGGGTACTTACACCTAGAAAAATAGATTTAAAGTGTTTATCCTTCCTCTATAGAAGATAAATAAGACAAGGGACCCACTTGTTATCTTTCGCTTTCCCTTTGTCTCCTTTGTTCGGTTCTTGTCGTTGCTTCTCGAACTTAATCCGCTCAACAAGTACCTGCAATCATAAACAGAGGAGAAAAATGAATCAGAGTAAGAGATCTATCTAGTATAAGAAAATGGAATCGAAATAATTTACACATATAATAATCATACATAAAGACAAGAATATGGTAAAAGGTGTAAACAACTTTATTAAATAAAAGGAAGAATTACAACCATGAAGTCCGATCCATTTTCACTCTTCCAGCTTGGGTTCCATCCAACATCACATCAAAATCACAAGACTATGGCAACATAACAATACTTGCTATAATATCAAACCTCAAACCAACAGTATCTCCTTACAATTCATCAAATTCTAGCCCCTGATTAGTTAGATGAGTGCTCAATTTATAGGAAAATGGAGGAGATTTGGTCATAAACAAGGGTATTGAATGGCCTTCCAAACATAGAGTTAGTTTCCATGGAGGAAGGGATGAGAGGGTAGGAGGTTACTTAATTCATTCCCTATCCAATTTCTAGCTCATAGGAGATGATAAGTGTGGGAATCTTCTAGAATGTTCCAAAAGATAAGAATATTCCCCGAACCCTATGAAGAATTCACTCAATCTCGCCCAACAAAGGTCAAAGTGGGCCTAGGTGCTTTGAAATTCACCCTGACATGGGCCTACCTACACTAAAGCGCACTTGCCCCTGACCAAGGCTACACTAGTCCCTCAAGGAGGCATTTATGGAGGGATTCAGGCAAAGAAACTCTTAGGGAAGGAGGCATTCAAAGTGATGACTTGTCTAGGGCATGTAGCAACTAAATTAGGGTTTGATGACCATAAAAGTACTGATCTGAATGATGGGAGTGATGTGCCCTAATGGATATGTAACAGCTACCCCCTAAAGCATGAAGTCAAAAATGTTAATGTCGAGTGATATGCTTTACGATGTGATGAGGAGGTTCTGAAGTGGATGGTGACCTGCATCGATTACAATACATAATATCATGATATTTTGATTTTTCTCATGAATTGTTGAGGGAAGGCATACCCATACTCAGCATATAAACTTTCATTACAAGTACATAGATAGTCTTCTACAGATATAGACCCATGATCAGATCACCATCAATGTAAAGCCATTATACGGATGATTTGGTACTTTGCTGAAATCGCAGCTCAGATGGATGAAACTAGATTTGGGGTCTTCTATCTCGTTCAATCGTTTGCTCAAGTACAAGTCTAACCATGCGAATATGTGATTTGAAGTCAAACATGGGAAGGCACCATTTGATTACTGGCCAATGATGTAAGTCGTTAACAGATGCGAGAGAAATCACCGATAATGATAATTATCCTCAAGGTACTGCAGTATGTTCTCCATGGTGTGAATGGATGTTTTGATGTCGAACACCATACAAAGTCATTTGGTTCAAGCCTATTGATGTCAACGTATTGCCGAAAGCAAGAAACCTGCCATTGATGTATGTAAGCCTCAAGGTACTAAAAGGGTGTTTCTAAGTCATCTTCCTAGATAATGTGTTGATATCGACAAGAAGTGACTCATCGCCAAAGGGCCTTGATGTATCCCACATCAACGACACAAAATGAGTGTAATGATTTTTGGAGATGGAATGTGACTAACGACACAAGGTTCAGGAATGGCGGTCATGAAAATGAAGGTTTATGAGTATTACAAAAGATGAATTTTAACTGAGTGACTTCTCTTGAACATGTCGGAGACACTGAATGGATTGGTAGCATTGACCCAAAACCAAAGTAATGGATGGTATGATAGACCAAGGTATGATGACCATCAAGCAGATAACCCAACCCAAATAGTTACAGTGATGAAGAGAAGGTGTCATGTTCAAGAGCGACCTGCTTCCATAAAGTAGTTTACCCCTTTTCCCTTTTTCCCCAGTGATTGCTGATGAATACCTGTTTATTTTTATCAAGATTGAGGAGGATAACATATGCTTGTTGCATAATTCCACCTTTCAGGTGAATACATCGGTGTGTGATGTTTTAACGAGTCTAGTGAAGGTGAAACTTGTTCTTGTCATGATGGACAAGTTTTTCTCTATTTGATATTTTAACGAGTTTAATGACAATGATAAATCAATCCTTTTCATGTTTAGAGAGTTTGAAAAGGGACAAAAAGAAAACTCCACAAGTTATTTTTTGTAAGTTTGTCTCTCAAGTCCGAAAAAGTGTAAAACAATACAAGAGAGAACCTATTGACCATGTTCGATCAACGTATTCCTTTTTCGTAAATAATAGATCTCAATCCGAAAAAGGGTTAAACTTATACTGAGTAGATGTCATTTCCAATCCGTTAATGAGCTAGAAAGGACAAGTGCTCGTCAATCTTTTCATATTTCGAGAGTCCTAAAAGAGCTTAAAGAGGACTCCAAGGGGGTTCCTTTTTCAATGTTTAACAGAGCTCAAAAAAGAGATAAACGTATGCGCTATGGTCAAAGTACAATTCACGATCGTTCATGTCAAATTCTATAAGTCAGCCTTAAAGCTTTTCAAAGCAACACTAAATGGATTAAACATACCTATTTCATTGGTAAAAATGGGAAAATACTAAAGTTTACTCATTAAATTATCATGAAATAAACATAAAACAAGAATTTACGATGTGATTTTCGCCATTTGATATTTACCATTCAGTTTGTGCTCTGACCATGTTTTTACCTTGATCTTTAGCAGCTGATTGTGAGAGATTCTGTGGATAATTTCTCATGTCATCCAAGCCAAGTAGGATATCTACCCATCTTCTTTCTTTTCATGTCATTATTTTACAGTTTCATGCAAGTTTTTAGGGTTTTTATGGCCCTTGGGGTTAGAATATTTCTCCCTGGGATTAGCATAGCCTTCCATGTCAAAAACTATGCTAGGGAGCACCTAGACATAAGGGTAGCTACACTGCAGTGCACTGTCTCCTTGCCTAGGCTACGCTAGGCAAGTTTCACAAACTTGTTTCACCTGTTTGGCCCAAAATCTCTCCAGTTTCTTGCATGAAATGGATCCTAACTAAGCTTATGGTTTCACTTCAGGCTTTCTTTGGATTAGATTGTCTATTATTTGGTGAGAAAGAGAGCATGAAGAATAAGACATGGTTGACCTAAATGATCCAGGTACAGTTGAGGCCCTCAGAAACTATGGGTTGCTCAAATACTTCAGGTTGTCTAGAATGAGTCAACAATCAGAACTATTGCAGTTCCTAGTTCATTCATGGGATCCGACGGATCAGGATTTTCACATAAGGGACAAAGTGGTCCCTATTATGATCGATGATGATTACTTTCTTATAGGGTTGTCAAGATGTATTTCCCCCATTTCTCTTTTAGGTTCTTCCCTTGGGGGGGAATCAGTGAGGGACTATGTTCGACAATTTTGTCAGCCAGGCACATAGCCTAGCAAAGATGGAAAGATAATGATCAAAGATATTCATGATTTGCCTTTGAGAACAATCCTTTTCACTATCACAAAATTGGCAGGGAGTGTGACACTTCATCTGGCGAATAGATCATACATGTAGTATGCACTTGAGTGTCTTGAGTCAAATTTATTCAACTTGTTTGAGGTCGTACTTTCTTCACTAAAAGAGCAGCTAACAAAGGTAAAGAGCAATAAGATGAAGAAATTTCGCTATGGATTGCTCTTAATTACTTTTACTTAGAGAGAATTCCATTGATGCAACCTTAACATGTAACATTGGGTGTAGTTGGTGCTAGAGATCCATGGATGCAGAGCAGGGTCAAATTGATGGCTAGACATGTTGTTTAGTCATCAATTACATTTTCTACTGCATTCTTCAGTTAGCTTGATCGACAACAAGTTGTCATCAAGGAGCATCCATATGTAGGGATGGATTTTCGTGGAGATCCAGAGTTGAGTTTACAAGTGAGCGCTCAATGGGGTGCTATAGGTAAATTGTTTTTTGACCAAATGTTTTTTGTTTTCTAAGTTTCTACATGTTTTTGTGTTTTTGATGTTTCCAAGACTAAACTAAAATTGTTCTCATGCATACATATGTTGGTACTGTTCGACCTATGAGACACCAATAGGAGGCCGGTGGACCAGCGTTGAGAAATGTTGGGAGAGCAGTTCTCCAGGATTTGGATTTGGCTGAGACACTAGCAAAGTTGCAGGATCATGTAGAGGGATTAACCCTGGGTATTCTGGATGTCCAAATTGAGGAGTTACCTATGAGGCTGCAGCAACTTACTATTGGTGTTCTAGGCCTTTGGATGTCGCTCTTACGCATGATAGCTCAGGCTGTGACCTGTTATCATGAGCATCATTAGGTCTACTTAGGATGATTTTTGCATGCATTTTGAGTTTTTAGGTCAAATGACCAAACATGTCTTGGACACAAATTTTGTAAAAACTTTTAAAAAATCTATCTATTTTTACTTTCAAAGTTTTATATATGGTTATGTGTAATCCTATTCAACTTAGTGATGTGAATTGAAAATTTTCTTTTACATGTGTCGCAAATGTCTGTTTAACACATAGTTCTCTAATGAATGAGTGAATGCATTAAAGTTTCTGGAAATATGTTTAAATTGAATCTACTGAAAATATCTTTCCAAAATATGAACTTTAAGGAACATACAAAGAATTGTTGGGTTTTAGATGGTGTAAATGTTTGTTATTTGTAGTACGACGAGTTGTGAGTCCAGCGTAATGACGATTCGGTGAATGCCTGGTAAAATGGCATCAGAGAGAAGTTAAATCAATGCACTACACTCAGCGATATTGTTTGTAGAACGACTGATAAAAATTCCTTGAAAACTAACTAACTCACCACTTGGAGTGAAAATGGCCCATGTTGCAGAAGATAGGTTCTACGTGCTATGACTAGCACCATCGGCATAACCAACAAATGGTTCCGAAGATTCTGACATCTGCAACAAATGCAAAGTGGATTACTTAACCCCATAAAAATTCTAAAAGACACATTAACACAGACACATGCAATTAAAGCATATATATAGTGATTTTACTACACTCAATTAAGCATAGTAACATTTGAGGTACAACCCGTTTCAGGGCTGCGACAATGGAATTCCATCATAATCCACCAACTCATAGGCACCTTTTGCCAAAACACAGTTGACAATGTAAGGGCCCATCCATAGTGGTTCAAATTTTCCTGCTTCAAGTTTATCATCTTCCTGATCATAAAGCAAGACTAGGTATCCTTTTGACAAAACTCGAGGCTTGACATTTGTGTCATATTATGCCTTGATTTTTTTCTTATGTGCTTTGTTAGCCAATGTGGCTTCATGACGGGTTTCATCCAGATGGACAAGTTCTAAGAAACATGCTTCTTCATCAGAAGTGTCGGGTAATAGGTCAATCGCGATTTTAAGAGATGAAATTTCGCATTGTATCGGCAAGATTGCCTCTGGACCATACACCAATTGAAAGGGTGTGAATCTAGTTGCATTCCTTACCAAGGTTCGATATGCCCATAAAGAAGAGTACAAGATTAAATGCTAGTTTCGTTTATGAACCCCTATCATTCTTTGAAGCATTCACTTTAGGACTTTTTTTATGGCCTCAACTTGTCCATTAGCTTGCGGATAATAAGGAGTAGAACTATCATGTGAAAGTTCTAACTTGGCAGTTAACTCACTCATCATGTGATTATGAAAATGCAACCCATGATTTGTAACTATAGCCTATGGTAGACCAAACCAGGCAACCACATGCTTGAAAAAGAAAAGTGCAACCGTCTCGCCACTGTTATTTAATGTAGGCATTGCCTCAGCCCATTTTTTGAAATAGTCAACGATGACAATAATGTACCAATGCCCCTCAGCTGAGGTGGGGTTACATGTCATGAAGCCATCAGTGATGACAGGATGCAGTGGTGCAGGTTGTAATCTAGCTTTACGATCATAGATTTTGCATGCATGACAACTTCTAACGGCAACAATGCAATCATTGAATATGGTAGACCAGAAGTAACCAGCACGAAGGATTCTCTGTGTGGTAGCATAACCAGATAAGTGTACACCATAAGCACCTGAATGGAAATCATTTTAAACTTTCTCAGCTTCCTCATGAGTGAGCCACCTTCGTAAAATTGTATGGATACCATGACAATAAAGAGTGTCGCCAATGATCAGATAATCTTTGGCTTGGTATCGAGTATGTTATTGTTGCGAGTGAAAGGTATCAGGCTGGAAAGTTTGGGTCTAGAGATAGATCATTATATCTCCATACCACGGGTTAGATGATGAAATTAGGAATAGAGACTCATCCTGAATTGATGGTTCTAATGTTGAATCAATGGTATTCGAGGGAAGGTCACAAAGAAGCTCGACAAAAACTAGAGATTTATTTGATTTGGATTTAATGAATTCCAAATCAAATTCCTACAAAATGACGATCCATTTTGAGTATTTTCTACCTAGCAATTGACGTGACAAAATATATGTCATAGGGTTTCAATTCGAAATGACAGTGGTCTTTTAGAGCAGGATATAGTGGCAAAATCTCTGCACAGCTTAAACAACAACCAGAGCTAACTTTTCAACGTAAGAGTACTTAACTTCTGTATCATTGAGATTTTGGCTCTAATAATATTTCAAGTGTTCAATCCCATCTTCTTCTTGGACTAAAACCATTCCAATGGTTGTATCTGCAGCGTTGAGATACAAGAAGTAATCGTTTTGATAATTCGAGGAATACATTAATGAGGCTCTAATCAAGGTATCATTAAGAACATCAAAGGAAGTTTGCGCAACCTGATCCCAATGGAAGGGTATCCCCATTTTCAATGGACGAGTAACTCATTTAGCCATTTTAGCATAATTGGGAATGAACCTGCTCAGAAAGTTAGCCTTCCCTTGGAGTCTCTGTAATTGTAGTAGATTGGAAGGTGGAGGCAAGTCAAGAATTGCCTGAACCTTAAGTGGGTATAGTCAAATTCCGTCCTTAGACACTACGAAACCAAGAAAATGACTAGAACCAACACAAAACACACATTTGTGTGGATTGAGTCATATTTTGTAGTGTCGACACCGTAAAAATATAGCTATCAAATGTTGCAGGTGATCAGTCCGATTTCATGAATGAGTAGGGAAATCATCAAGATATGGTTGAAAAATATGTTTGATGTCATGAAAGGCATAGTTCATTGCCCTCTGAAAATTTTCCCATGCATTCTTCAAACCAAAATGGAGTTTCCTATACGTGAATGTGCCCCATGGACAAATAAAAGCAATTTTAGATTGGTCCTCTAGGCAGATATTGATATGATTATAGCCAGAAAAACCATCCACGAATGAGAATATTTCACATTCGGCACATTCATCAATAATATGGTCAATAAAGGGAGTGGGATAATTGTCTTTTGGACAAGCTTGATTAACATCCCTATAATTGACACACACTCGTATTGTCCCTTGTTTCTTCATGACAGGAACAATATTGGAAACCCAATCAGTAAGAGGAACATGGTATATGAAAGCAGCATGCAAAAGTTTTTCAACTTCTTTTTTAATTACAATAGCCTTCTTTGGTTGAACACAATGGAGGCACTATCACACTGGTTTGACATCAGGATAAATTTTGATTTCATGTTCAACTATACTAGAGTCAATTCCTGGTATCTCCTCATATGACCATGCAAATATATCTCAGAATTCATGAAAGAGAGCACAATAAATATCAAGTTCTGATGGAGAACAAGATTTTCCAACATGAATGTTTTATACAACTTTAGGTTTGGTCAAAATATTGATAGAAATTGTTTCTTCGATATTTGACAGGTTTCACTCGGAATCTATTGTATCCATGAAAATAGAATTCGAAAGGAAATCAACAACTGAAGGGTGATTAAGTTGATTTGAAAATTATTCTATGTGATCTGAGAGATGGGAACGATGATGATAATCTTACCATGGTTCTTCTTCCGTCACCATTGATTGGATGATTCCTTCATCAGTAGAAAATATATGTGAAAAAAGATCGGAGGAACTACCATATTCTAATGAAATATCTACCCATATAATTGGTGAAGATGGATTTGGGTTAGCCACACAAGCCAAAAAGATTGATTGTTATGCAAGCTCAATAGGGCTTAGCGGCATGATTTGATTA
The DNA here is from genome assembly GCA_031772625.1 of Pinus tabuliformis. Taxonomy (NCBI): domain Eukaryota; kingdom Viridiplantae; phylum Streptophyta; class Pinopsida; order Pinales; family Pinaceae; genus Pinus; species Pinus tabuliformis. The sequence goes on from CM062813.1 coordinate 736,218,703, forward strand.
TTACTATCAACTTCAGAACTATTGGTAATCTTACTTAAGTCAGATGAAGTGGAAGATATCATGTTGCAAGTCTCAACTTTTTCCACTTCCACCAAGTTTGATGGTGACTGTAGTGAAAAAGTACCCATTAGGGAAGGATCCTTGAAGATACCTACACCAATGTTTTGAAGAGATAGTGGGGGTCCATGTACTAAAAAAATGCTTCCAGTAGCCTGTGAAGTAGAGGCGAAGAAGGCAAGTTGGTCGATCATTGTGATTCTTCCCTTATGATGGAATGCAATCGTACGAAAGTATGTTGAAACCATAGCAACCATAGCATAAACCCACAATCTTCCTAGTAAAATGTTGTAGTCAAGGGGTCCATCAACAACCTCAACTTCAATAATTATTATTTTGCCTCCTAGTTCGACTTGCAGATTACTCAATATTCCACAAGCTGTATATGTGCGACCATCAAAAGCTATTAACGTTGTTGGTGAACATGACAAAGACGGTGAGCCAAGTGTTTTCCAGGAATTCATAGACATAATATAGGTAGATGCCCCCTCATCAATAATGGTTCAGTGAATAAGTTTATTCAAGGCATTTACTTGAATCAAGAATGCTAATTGCACTAGTAATTGTGGCATATAACCCGCATGGTTGAAAACCACAAGATTGGAATCAGTTGGATCGATTCCACCAATTGCTAACAACAAAGCCTGCTTTTGGGAGGGAGAATTTTGAAGTACCTCGAGCATTGACATAGCAGAAGGTCACTGAGCCAAATCTTCTACTATGTTATAGTTCTGTGCAACTCGATCTCGAGGGTTAAATTTTGATTTATGTACAACTCCCTTAGGTGGTTTTATTGTTAATTCTGGTGCAATAGGCAGTGGAATAGTATCAAACGAAGTTGATGTCAAAGGATTAAATTGATCAGCCTAATTATTTGATGATGATGGTTGATTTCCATAATATTTACTTCGTATTGACACCAAAACTTCAATTTTAGGCTTAGAGGTGAATAACATAAGCACTTTGGAAGTGGAATCATGGTCTATAGCAACCATTTTTGTCTCCGGTTTTGGAAAAGGATCAATCAATACTGTGGATGTACCATAAGTATTAAGGAGCTTTGGGACTTCTAAGCGGTGAGGACAATCTCGTGTAAAGTTCTCATCGTTACAAATCAAACATGGGTAATGAGGTTTCCAAGCCGAAGGAGAGGAATCATATGATTTCTCTTGAGGGGAATTATTTTGTTTCTTCTTGTTTTTCCCCTTTTTCTTACTTCCTGGTTGCTTTTCATTCTTACCTTTGTCAGATGACACGGCATTGATTTCAGAAGCAAGAGTGTTATCAGGTGCATTTGTAGTTTGATTAGAAATGGCAAGTGTTTGACCAGATGGTCTACCTGCCATTTGTGTGCTTGAAGAACCAATCACACCGTCACCAACATGAGAGTCCTTACTTGATGGTGGTGGAGGAACATTGAAAGTTGGTGGGGTGCATTGAGAATCTTGTCATAAAACATGCCAAACTATGTATAAATCAAGTCCAGATATTGGGCATGAGCAATTACTTGCTCTTCAGTGACAACTCCACCTTTCGCCACATCCTCGATGATAGATGGCAATAAGGATTTTATAAACCACTCAGCTAAAATCTAATCAGGAACATATGTTTTAACTATTCAACGACGATGAAACCACTCATGAATATGATCAAAGATATGAGTAGCAGTAGTCTATTTAAAGTTGGTTAATAGTTTTGTTCCAGTTAAAAATGTGGTAGCTAAGGTAGTGAAGTTATCAAAAGAAGTTCGTGGTAACTCAATGTACCACTTTGCAGCCATACCAGTAAGCGTTCTCTAGAAAGGACGTAGTCTAACTAAATCATCATTCAAGAAGTTTAATGAACACCATAAATGAAAAGTCATGAAATGGTTGGACGAGTCTTCTCCAGGGTTTCCATTGAATTTGGGAATATCTGAAGGTAATTTATGAGGAATCATCGGCCACCAAGGTGCATAAAGAATTGGATCATTGGTGAGCTGATTTAGATCTGGTAATTCAAGTGTTGCAATGAAAGGCAACTGTCTATTGAGGTCAGGTTGAGCATATCTAGGGTAAGATGGGATTGCCTGGGCAATAGGCCTTTGCATACACTAGTAGAAAATGATGAAATTAGTGACTAGGTGACTAAAAACGTTAGTCACTGTAGCTTTTCCAAGTGAAATACTACCAAAATTAAGAAATCTCAACTAACCCATCTAAAGACGGCTAATATAAACAACTAATTTAGTGCTAGATTAAAATATATGACTATCTAATAAGTAATACAACTAAAAATAATGATTAATTTAGTCTACGAACAAAAATATGACTACCTAGCAAGTACTACAATAATAGAAATTAGACATTTAAGTTAGTCATTTTAATTGTGTGACTTTTTCAATCTAAAATTATAAGTGATAGGGGATTCAAAGGTTTTTATAGATTGGTTGAAAGGGTTATACTTCCTTAGACACTTCTTTATTGGATCAGTGGATGGTTACAATTAGGGAGTTGATTAGAATCTTCAAGGTTATATCCTTTGATAACATTCACAAGGAATATTTAAATTCAAATCATTTGTTAAGAGTGAATGCACATAACATCCTTGTGAACCCTCAACTTTAGCAACAACCTCACACAATTTCCACACATCGTCCAGAAATATTGATTGACAAATACAGCAATGCCAACATCCAACAAAAACCAATGTAATGAAGAGGAAACACTAATAAACATACACAGAATCCTCAATCCTTAGTTCTAAATATTACACAGCCCTGAATGATGCTCAAATCAACTAAGCAAAATCTAGGCTATGGGTTATTAATGTGGTAATATGAATGAGAGGGGAAAAATATTAGCAAATCATCGACTCCAACTTCACTCTCACCCTCCACATAGCATCGAGCACAACAATTTTTCTAAAGCATCTACAATACTAACAACTAGGAGTAAATAACTATATTCTTATATGCCTATCATAATTATATTTAGCCTCTATAACATGCTCTTGGTTTTTTAATGTATTCTATATATGAGTTCACTCTATATCTAGCTTAACATTATAACAAAAACAAAATAACGTTTGTAATTTGAAAAAGGTAATAGGATATAGTTTACACTCAATGAAAGAAAGCATTGGATTATAACTTACAGGTAAGAACATATTTTATATCAATATATTAATAAGTGTTTTAAAATTGTTTTCCATGATGAATCCATTTAATTTAATAATTTGTGTTCTCAATGCACCAAATCATTACGATTTTAATTTCAAAAACTAATAGGATATAATTCACACTCAATTAAAGAAAGCATTGTATTATAACTTACAAGAAAGAACATCTTTTATATCATAGTAATCAACATTTTGAAAAAAAAATCCATGATGAATCCATTTAATTTAATACTTTTTGTTATGAATGCACCAAATCATTTTTCAATTTACAAATAGTGAAATCAATGCACCTTATTGATTTGAATTATATGATTGAATTTTTTTCTTAAGTGAAAGTGTTTTCATTCCATCAAACCATTATTTTACATCAAAAGAGGTTGAAATATTTCATGGTATACCACTATAGAAACCAAACCAAGCACACAATTTCATTTTCCTTAAGAGCCACACAAAAAGTTTACTAATAGTGTACCAAAAAATGAAGAAGTTTATCAAAAATACATGGGCTATAGGGATATATTGAAGAAAGAAACAAAGTTACTGGTACTTGACATAGTAGATAACTAGAGAACATAATTACAATTTAATATTTTCTATATTCTAAGGCTTCCACATGGATAGGATCCCTTTCACTTCCTAGAGAACAACCTAGAGTAGGGGGGAAGTCAAAGTGGGCTTTAATTTTCCCTAGTTTTTTTTCCATGAAGCATATTAACACCTACAATTCAAACAATTAAAATCCATCTCTTCTTAGGTAGTGTTCTTCTCCATTTCCATGCAACCGAAAGATAACCTGAGGTGCCAGTAAAGATTGCCTATATGTATATAGTGATTGAGGAAACTCCAGTAGTGGGCCACGCTTGCAACCAATCTCGCCACCTTAGGAAGAACCTAAAATTTAATATTGCATTTTATTTCATCTACAATGTCACGTTTATCTTGAAAATTCCCTCTCTAACACTTTTAGGAGTAAAATCATGATAAGGAGTAGCAAAGATTCAAATCGTTCTTGGGTTTTGGGGTTTCCAAAGTCCCTATAATAGGCAGTTCCATGGTAGACCTATGCTCTCTATCTCACCATGGTCCCCATAGGAGAAGGAAACTATAAGAAATCAGAAAGAAAGAGTTTATAGGAGGGAAAATTCCACAAAGATAGGCTAGTGGGAAGTGGAAGGTGAAAGTGGTGGGGCCTGATGAGGTAAGAGGGCGAGATTGTGTGCCTAAAAAGGGGAGAGGAATTCAAGCTAAGAAAATACAGTGAGGAAGTAATTAGCTAAAGGCCAAGAAAAAATGAGGAAAATTCAGTAGAAGTAGCTCCGATGGACTATGGGAATGGTCTCAACGTAGTAACTTCAGTAAAAAATGCCACCAAATTTATTGAGATGGATGAATCACTATAGGGTGAAAAACATAAAATGATACAAAAATGACCAATGTTCCTTCTAAATACCTATGATCAGGCTTGGAACTCACAAAATATACCAGACACCATTACACCATTACTGCACAATATATAATTGCATACAAACTATTAGCTTGACCCTCATGTATAGAGAGATGGCTCAAGTGCCATCATAATTGTTTACCTCCTAGAAGGACTAATGTGGAAATTTAGAGTAGGCTTACAAACCATGTTAGTATTGCAAGTACAAGAGGGGTTAAAAGACTAATGAGCCAAGGAAAATATGCCATTAGACAAACATGGGTGACAAGATTGATGGGGTCGTAACATAATTATGGCACACAATGCAATTGTATGTTCATTTTAATTCATTGGGGGCAATGATGGAATGTCTCCCTCCTCTTGTAGTGAGTGGGACTATGGTCGCATTCCTCCCATCTGTGTCATGCTAGCTAACCCATCTAGGGATATGTTATATGATTATTGAAATCAATGCAATTACTTGATTTTTCTCAGGCTTATTTGATACATTGCATATATTGAATGAGTGACAAAAATGGATTGTATTTTCACTAAAAATCAATGCATCACATTCATTGGTTAAACATTTTTTATCAAAAAAGTATACTAAAATATTAGTATTGGATAAACAAAGTGTTGATCTTTACCTTGTAATAGAATATTTATTTTATAACATTATAATATGTATTTCTAAACTGTTTTGCAATATATTAGTTTTGAAATCACTTAGATAATTTTCACTATATTAGAGTTGAAATCAATACTTATCAATTTTCCCACTATTATTTCTTAAATCAATGCATATAATCATTTTGCATTATATAATTATTTAAACTAATGCACCCAATATAAGCTATGGATTATTAATGTAATAATATAAATGAAAAAAATATATTAGCAAATCATAGATTCCAACTTCACTTTCACCCTTCCACATAGCACTAAGCACGATGATTGTTCCAAACCATATACAATACTAAGAAGTAGAAGAATATTTGAGGAAATGAAAATACTAATAGTTAAAGATACCAAGACAAATCCATCCAATTGGTTGTAGACCATAATGGAAATTTTTGCAACATCAACAACAAAAAGTCACAAAATACGCTAGATCCATCTAGTTATAGACTGCAATATTGCAACATCATCCTACCAATTTGGTGCTAATTTTCTCAAATTCATAGAAAATTCGGAATTTGTGCATTGCATTTTTCTCGAATTACTTTATTGGACAACTTTGAAGCTCCTACATTCTCTTGAGGCCTCAATTTATGAATGGAAATGCTGGTGATTCACTCTTGGCTATGAAAATAATGACAGAGAATATGAAAACCCAACCATTTGTAACGAATATCATGAAATCAAATGTCGTCAAGAGATCATTGACAAATCAGAATCATTCCTTGGACCCTAGGGCTTCCAACGGTTGGGATTGAGCCCAGGAACTTAATTTTTCCAAGATTAAGACATGAAGGTCTACATTGTTGTAATGAAGAGTCGATTCCAAGACTCAAGATACTAAGGCGACGACCCATGCTAATGATAATCTGATCCTCGCTGCTAAATCCCATTGTCAAAATTTAGGTCAAGGGATTGTACTAAAAAAACCCCAAATCGATTTCAATGATACTGAATATTTTTCCATAGATGACAAATTTCTCAGAGGTTAGTTGAAATTAACCCTCAAGCAAGAGAAATTTTCTATTTTAACTTCTACCTTGAACTCCTAACTGTGTACAAATTCCTGATATGTGGGGAAAACCCTTAACGACATCTATAAGTAACATGCCTTTTATTGTTAGTTCATTTTTTTAATTGTAGTATAAACAACTGTTGGAATTCAAATCTAAATGGTAACATTAAATTTAGATTGTCAATATTAGTCTCATTGTCCTAAGAACGTATTGCACACACACTGAAGAAAATTGTTAGTGTTGTTGACGAGATCAAAGATTCAAGATACGACAAGACTAAATTCATGTCACATGAGGCTGAATCAAAGGATATACAATTCATGTTCACAGATTATCTGTGTGTAAGGGCAGGGAGAAAGTTATACAAAGTAGTAGTGGAAACTTAAAAGAGTCTTTAGGATGGATATCAATCTTAATATTTTTTACAATATTTTGTATTTTGACATTCTACGATATCTTTTTAGATACCTGGAAGCAAATTTCCAACTAACAACTTTCTTGGAAATGCAAAAAGTAAAAAAATTGAAAGACTGTGTAGTTTTTTTTATTAGTAAGAGTTTTAATCTATCATCTCAATCCGTTGTCACTGGAGATGCATACAGAAAAATAAATAAAATTTGTATTCCTGTAGAAATATCCAAGAGAGTAACACTTGTAGACCATGTAAATGTTTACAATAGGGAAAAATTCTAGAAAATTGTAGACTATGTTGACAAAGGAGGTAATTATTGTTCAAATGCATTCAGAAAAGCAATGAAGAAAGTTGAAATTGGTGAAGTGATCAACTGTGGACTTCATGATGGGGATTTTTTTTTGATTAATTGTCCTCCAAGTGTCCAAAAACATTCATTGTAGGCATTAAAAATGTACATACATCTGGGATCTACAGTGATTATTAATCCTCTCATAAGTTGGCCACTTGGTGTAGATTTTGATGGGGATTTCATTCATGTTTTTTATCCCCAATATTTAGAATATCAAGCTGAGATTTTGTAGCTTCTAAGTGTGGATCAACAAATGTTTAGTTCCCATTGTGGAAGGGCAAACATAGCACTGAGTGCTGATAGCAGATACATTGTTGGTTCATTAGTCATGAAGATATGATCCAATAGTTATGTGGGGAGGTTAGGTTCCCATGGTTGTTAGCAATCCCGGTCAGGACTGCGTACACTCCAGATCTACTCTAAACTTTATTTCTTTAGTTGAAAGAAAAAAGATACATTGTTGGTTGCCAAGCTTCTATCCAGAAAATCTATGTTGGATAAAACCACACTGAATTAGCTATCATTATGGACTTTTGGAACCTTGCCTGAACCAGTAGTCACTAAAGTGCATGATGGAGGGCCATTTTGGATAGCTAGCCAACTTCTTCAGATGGCTTTACCTCAGAATTGAACTGTGAGGAGAATGGGCTTCTCATAAGCAACAGTGAAATAATATTATTCAATGGTGATAAAACACAATTGCTAAGTTCTCTGACTCAAATTTTTAATGCAATTGTTAAATGAAAAGGTCCAGGAGTGACAATGAATTGTTTGAATTCAGTTCAAAGATTTTTTATTGAATTTTTAACCTTAAATGGTTTTAGTGCAGGTTTGGATGATTTGGTTCTTGCTCACTGTGTTTCTAGGAGAAAGATATCTACAGAAGAGCTAGGAAATGAACTTACTGAAATTTCTAGGCTTATGAAGCATGTGAGGTGAGGAAGATATGATAATGCAATCATTTCCCAAGTGGAGAAGCATCGACTTGGAGTGCAGGAAAATGTTACCAAGGTTATTTATTCTCAAGTTCATTTTTTCTGGTGGTTGACAGTGGAAATGCAAGATCTGCTAAGAAAGTGGTTCAACAACTTGGCTTCTTAGGGCTTCAAATGTTTCGAGGAAAACATTTCCTAGAGATTGGCTTAAAAATATTTTTTCACATCTTCCATTCAATGGTTCTCATCCTTTGGATCCACACAAGAAATATGATTTTCTTATAAGTCCTTGGACTCATTAAATCATCCTATGTTTGTGGATTAAATCACTGTGAGGCATTGGTTCATTCTATCTCTTCCATAGACGGTCTTTTTTTTCAGAAGATGGGAATGAAAGAACTAGGAATTATTCTTAAGAATATAGTGGAATTTCTACTTGATCTGATGATTTTTTATGATGGGACGATCAAAGATGCTTGTGGAAAATTTCTCATTCAGTTTGAATATGGGAACATAAACTCTTCAGTAGCATGTAATTCCTCAAACAAGATGGAGTTTGGGAGTAGCTTGGATCATTCATCTCTAGGAGAACACGTAGGGACTCTGGCTACTACAACAATTGCAAACTCAGCTTACAAAGCACTTGTTGATTCCTATTTCCCCTTTGGACATCCTTAAGGTAGTTGAGATCATGTTCCTTACCTGTCATTAATGTTCTATTTCAGTATGATTTCCTTTTGTACAGTGGGAGGGATAAATTTGAAGCCAATGACAACAAGAAACATTAATGAGTAGATATAATTCTACCTTACAACCAAATAATAGATGGGTAATAATTCACATGAGATGTTGTGATGATAAAACACATTTTGAGGAGAAAGCTACAAGAATTCAAGAATCTTTGAAGAGGATTCCTTTGAAATATTTTTCTCTCCAATTTGTTGTTGAGTAAGTGGATCTCTATGTTGCACCTTTTGTTTCAGTTGTGTAACCCCACTGCCAGAAGAAGGGAAATCGTCATATTTGAACAAGGATAGTATAAATTCTACCCAGGGAAACAAATTTGGACCTCTGGACAGTGAAGAATAGCAATAGGAGTCACAAGAGGAAAATGACAATGAAAAATTAACTCTCAGAACTGAGGAGTAAGGAGAATCGAAATCCGCCTCTTGGAATTCATGTATTCCAAATCAAGGAATGAAGGGAATTAGGAGTCTTCATCTCGCCAATAATGCTCCATGTAAGCATTTTTAAATGTTTCCAAGAAGTTACAAAGTACCCAAAACATCAGAATAACCCTCCTTCTTCACTGATTTCTCTTCAAGTGTTGTGCTGCCCTAGAGCCAATTTGTTCTTCTCTTTATAGAAAAAGTTGGGTTTGTGTTCATTCCATTTGATTCTCTCACTATTTCTTACAAATCTCACAAGAACCAGTTCAATGCAAACACAAAATACAAGCACAAGAAGATGCTAAGGAATCAAATAACCTAGAATATAGGCCACAGGAAACAAGTAGAATTATAGTATGGTTCCTCGAATGGCTAGTCACCAATTATAGGGAACTGTAACAGGCATAAGTTACAGAGTTTTCATAAAGTGTGGTTGATCCGGGTTATCTTTTTCTTATAGATGTATTACAGAATCACATGAAGAATTTGTAGCTTAACTGTAGAGAATTAATGTGCACATGAGAGAAGAAGAACAAGAAACACATGAAGCATAAGAAGAAGAAAAGAAGCTTGATAACGGAGTTCGTCTGACTTGGACTATGTCTCCGGGCCCTACTCAATCAATGGGGAGGCCTTCATTCATCAGAAAGAGAAATACAATCATTAGTTACAAAAAGGAGCCTTATACCTCCATGCTGGAAAATGGCCGAGAAATGGAGAGCTTTGTTGTAGAAACTAACACCACCATTGGATTCCTGTCGCTGAGAGGTGTAAAATCGATATAAAACTTGTCCAATTCTGACACTGGACCAAAATGACCCCCCTGGAAAATTTGCTTAGGCAAGGTTCCACCTCTGGTTTTCTGCTGCTCAAGGTTCTGCCACCTGGTTCTCGACATCCATGCCCACTCTCCCCCCCATGTGCACTGAGAAAAAATGTGTTTTATATCACTGCAGGGGTGGAGTTCCCAAACTGGTCATTTGGTGCAGTGGCAAAGTTTAGAAAATGGTTAGGGAGGGGTCGGGCGGTCAAACCCCGCCCCTCCCTTTTTTACATGGTATATACTATATATATACATATATATATATATATATATATATATAGAGAGAGAGAGAGAGAGAGAGAGATAAGTAGTTAAAACAATGTATATATTGGCAAGTGGGTCCGTCGTTCCCAGTGGCCCACTCCCCCATTTCTTGTAGCGCTTGGGAGGTGGTTAGGCCAGTGGGGGTGGTGGCCTATCGGCCTATTTTCACATTTTTTTTTATATTTTAAATAAACCAACCCCTCATTTTTAAAATACCCATTTTTAGGCCAAAGGAGATGATTTATCCAGGCCACAAATTCATCCAAAATCTAGCCCAGGTTGGCTAGAATCTGGGGCTGGGTTTGGGAAAAAATTTTCCTTCTTTAAGCCTGCCACATGGGCAAGTCAACCCAAAACTTTGACTGCTTCTATCTCCTTCATTCAAACTCGGATTGGAGCATCATTCGCACTGTTGGAATCAGGGTGAAGAGCACTTCGATATAATGTCAAGATATTTTCCTTTCTGCCACTTTTATTTTTGAGCCTCTTTCATGCCCTTGATGTCTTGAGATCCCCCTAGATCAGTGGCCTGGTAAAAGTGGTCAGTTTCAGAACTTCTCCTTGCCAAAGGTGATAATAATAAAAATAATTTTAAAATAGATAAGGAAAAGAACAAATTCTTATCCATGACCAAACAAGAGCTTGAAGCAATGATAAACAAATCCAATTATGTCTCCATTTCACCAAAGGCTTTGGCTTGATTAGAAGCCTAAAAGTTTATTGTCATTGGTGCAAGGATGGAAAACTTTAAGTCCTTGTTTGTCTACTTCAATGATTTTCGATGAGTTTGGGTTTATGTTCCTTTGGTTCCAAAGAGAAGTCTCGAAGGTTCCCTTGGATGAATCCTTAAATAATTCCATGAATTATCCTTCAAATCTCACTGTTTCTCTAATGAAAACTGGGTAGAAATGGGTAGAAAGAAAACTAACACATTTGTATTAATCCATGTACTAGCACAAACCCTGAAAACAGAAACTAAATAATGTAAATATAGCATATATAAGTTCAACCATTCAAACCTTTACATGATATATTTTCAATTTCTTTGTCATTGAACTAATGAACTTATCAAGTCATATTTTTTTTCTATTGGTTTAAAGTATTATGATGTCATAATCTGTTTAAATATTATGGTTTAAATATTGTTTTGTATCCATATTTTGCACACTTGCGTGCACCTTACCACAAAATTTGAAAATACTGAACCCAAACCATGCAATTGCACCTTGGGACTGCAACAACAATGTAATAATCTGCAAAATTGTATTGCGAGCAGGTTCTATAGGTCTTTAGGAAAATAAGTGATAGCTAGATTAAAATAAGAGAGTTTGAGGACAGAAAAACCAGTAAGAGGGAGCTCTTCTGCTGGATTGTTGAAATAAATGAAGTGAACATCACAAAAATACCTATACAACCTTTACCAAAGATAAGTTCAAAGTTTCTGGCGGATTTCACAAGTGTTAGGTAATCCACATGCAAAGTCCTTGACATGATATTTGATTAATCTCAAATCGAAGGTGGATAGAATCTAGTAAAGGTACTTTACTAGAATAAGGAAAATAAGATCAACGGTCTTGAATAACGTTAGAGTTACATCAAATACCGAAACAAAAGCAAGAATTAGAACATTTTATTTCAAATAAGATGCCTTTATATTATCATTTTTATTAAGGAGCCTATACTATTATCATTCCAATAACATGATGGTAATAAATCATATGTATCAGATCTTACGAATATGAGATTATTGTGAATCATTTACATATTATGGTTGAGGAGTAACCTCTTCTGATATTTTACAACTTCAACTATCTTCATTGCCTGATTCTATCGAAGTTATATCTACAAAAACATCCCTCCTAGGTTTTAATGAGAGCCCTCTTGCTACCATCTCTTCTCTATACTTGCGAGCTAAAGAGAATCTACCCCACTTATTGAGCGCATGGACTAGAACGTCATAAGAAAACTTATCTAGACTACAACCTCTTTGCTGCATTTGATTCCAAATTATAAAAACTACCCTCAACAAACCCCCTCTTCCAAATTTTCTCATCAACAAGACATAAGTATCAATGGCTAGAATGCATCCACTTCTAACCATTCTATCAAAAAGTTTTATTCTCTCCTTCGGCCTTCTCCGTTTACTGTAGAAAAAGTGATAAGTGGTGGCATTGGGAATGCATCGTTGATGAACCATCTATTCCAATAGCCGGTAAGCTTTATGCATTCTGCCAGCTATGTAGAGATTCTTGATTAATGAATTGTATGTCATAACATTGGGACGACATCCTATCTCTAACATCTTATGCATGACCTGCAATGATTCGTTAACATGGTCCACTTGGCCAAGAACATGAATTAGAATATTATAGATTGTGACATCTCGCTGAATCCCTCTTTCCTCCATTTCCTGAAATAACCAGAGTGCCATCTTCAGATTCCTGGACATGGCTAGTACATCCATAAATATTGAATAAGAAAAGAGGTTTGGGAAAAAGCTATCAATTTCCTTTGCTTCTTTCCAGAACCTTTTACATTCTTGCTAGGATTTTCTCTTACACCATCCTGTAAGACGAATGTTGAAGGCCTTCGTATCTAGAGAGAATTTCGAATCCTTCCCAATAGACATGTGTTCTGCCTCTTCAACATGATTGTGCTCACACAAAAAATTTATAAGACTATGAAAATTAGTCGTGTTTGGTTCAAGATTAAAATCTCCCATCCCATGAAATGTCTCCATAGCTTCCTTCACCATATGGGCTACATCGTACCTCCTGAACATGATTCCAAAAGTTTTTGTAGTAATCAAAGAGCCTTCCTTTTCACCTTTACTCATCTGTTCAATCACTTCCCAAGCTATATCAAATTGTTTAACTTTACCAAGTATGTTTACCATGGCATTACAAACCTCTGTGGTACGTCGATATCCAAGTTGCCTACCAGCCCAAACAAAGAAACCATATGCAATTTTCCAATTGTTCACATGCATACAGAGAACTTTTTCTACCAAATAAGGATTAGTAGCCGACACAGTTTTCTATAGAGAAGACTCCATTTCTTCCTCGAACTCAACAACATTTCTAAGAATCCCATTGATATTTTCCAAGGCCTTTGTAGTACCATTATCATTCTAAGAAACTTTATGCTTTTTACCCACTTTCTTTGTATGAATGTCCCACACACCTAGTTGGGAACTAGACGACAATAGTAGTGTTACACGTAATCATAAAGGTGTCTTACTCTCCAGGTCAATCATCTAGCGAATCTAATTCAAAATGCATTTTTGTATTTGAATGTTGACCCTAATAAAAAATTATGAATGAACTTCTTGTTGTTTCAAACTTTCTAGTTGATAATTGTCTTCAACATCAATATTAAAGAAAAATACACCCTAGAATCTTCGATATGCAATGCTTTCATGTTTAATGAGATCTCTTTAAAAATTGCATAGTTCAAAATTTCAAAGTAAATATGAATATCAAATCCATGATAATTGACACAAAATGTAGTAATTTATGTTTTGATTCTCTTCGTTCTTTCATCTTTTATCTTTTAATGAAAATGCAATAGAAAATGCATGCATTATAAACTAGTTTTGATCTTCTAAATGCAAAAAAAAATATTTATCTGTGGTAGACATGAGTTAATTACTTCACACAACATTCATACTGGTATAAGAAACAATCATTTCACCTTCGAATTTTTGAGAATGTTTCATTAGCAAATTGAGTTGCTCAACCGCATCCCTCTTCAAGTCACAAACACCTTTGCATCTGAAGTACAAGGCTGCAAATATATTATTATTTTTGGATGTTTAGTGCAAGAATCTATTGTCAGTCTGAACCCAATTTGAAAATCCCAATACCAAATCCATGATAATTGATAAAAAAATGCATTAGTTTCTATTTTGATTCTCTCTGTTCTTTTATATTTTAAATTTTAAAGCAAACACAATAGAAAATGCATATGTGATAAACTATTTTTCATCTTCTATAAGCAAAAGGAAGATTTATTCATGGTAGACATGGACTTCTTTCACATAGTATTCACCAGTATAAGAAACAATCATTTTACCTTCTACCTATTGAAAATGTTTCATGAAGAAGAAGTTGATTTTCTCAACCACGTCTTCCTTTAAATTACAAGTACCTTTCTGTTTTATGTACAAGAGTACAAATTGATTTTTGTCTTCAGAAGTTTAGTGCAAGAATCTATTGTCAGCCTAAATCCAATTTGATTTCAACTATGAGGTTAGGTGGAAATCAATTTAAGCTCATTATAGATTTTGATAATCATGATTCCTTTGATGCTACAACAAGAATCTATTATGATGCTAGAACATCTCTCTTTGGATAAGAATACTTCCAAAATACCATTGAGGCTTATTGAAACATTCAAGTAATATGCAGTACCCTTTTATGTTAGTTTCATTCAATTGTCCATTTGCATCATGTTCATGGTTATAGGAAAGTACGTGGATGAGAATTTTTTTAGTAGTGGTAGCAAGGAACTGCTTTTCAATGATATTCCTTATAGTGCAACTACAACTGTTTCAGGTGAGTTCCTTTATGTTGTAGTGAGAAAGTATTGGATTCAAGAGGATGTTATATTCTTCAAGGATGTACCTCCAAGATACCATTGAGGCTTATTGAAACATTTAGGTAATATGGGTTCCATTCTATGTAAATTAGATTCTTCATTCCTCTATCTGCATTATATTCCTTTCATGGTTTGAAAAAGGTACATAGGCAAGGTGGAAGTTTTATAATGTTAGCAAGCTACAATGTTTTGATTATTGTCCTTGTTTCTCAACAACTATTATAGGTGAGTCCCTTTGAGATTTAGTGTTAACTATTTAGTGTTTAATAGTTGTAATATATGATCTCGATGTGTTGTCATTGGAAATTCATATAGAAGGATAATTGAAATTGGTATATCTATAGAAACAACCAAGAGAGGAACATTTGTGGAGCGTGTAAATGTTTACAAAAGGGAAAAATTGTAGAAAATTGTACAAAAGGAACAGTGTAGAGCCTATGTTGACTAAGGAGATAAGTTTTGTTCAATTGCATTTGGAAAAACAATGAAGAAATTTGAAATCGATGAAGTGATTAATTGTGGACTTCATGATGGGGATTTTATTTTGATTAATCATCCTCCAAGTGTCCACAAACATTCATTGGAGGTATTAAAATCATACGTACATCTGGGCTCTACAATGATTATTAACCCTCTCATATGTTGGCCACTTGGTGCAAATTTGATGGGGATGGCATTCATGTTTTTTATCCACAATCTTTAAAATCTCAAGCTGAGCTTTCTTAGCTTCTAAGTGTGAATCAAAAAATGTTTAGTTCCCATTGTGGAGAGGAAAAAAACACTGAGTGTTGATAGTAGATACATTGTTGGCTTCCAAGCTTCTATCCAGAAAATCTATGCTGGATAAAACCACACTGAATTAACTATTAATGTAGACTTCTAAAAAATTTCCTGAACCAGTAGTCACTAAAGTGCATGATGGAGGGCCTTTTTGGACAGCTAGCCAACTTCTTCATATGGGTTTACCTCTAGAATTGAACTGTGAGAAGAATGGGCTTCTCATAAGCAATAGTGAAATAATATTATTCAATGGTGATAAAACCCAATTGTTGAGTTCTTTGACCAAAATTTTTAATGAAATTGTTAAGTGTAAAGCTCTATGAGTGACAGTGAAGTTCTTGAATTTAGTTGAACAATTTTTTTGGTCCTTAGATGGTTTTAGTGCAGGTTTGGATGATTTTGTTCTTTCTCACAGTGTTTCTCAGAGAAAGATATTTACGGAAGATCTAGGAAATGAACTTACTGAAATTTCTAGGCTTATGAATCATGTGAGGGGAGGAAGATACAATAATTCCATCATTTTCCAAGTGGATAATCATCTACTTGGAGTGCGGGAAAATGCTACCAAGGCTATTTCTTCTTCAAGTTCCTTTTTTCTGATGGTTTATAGTGGAAATGCAAGGTCTACTAAGAAAGTGGTTCAACAACTTGGCTTCTTATGGCTTCATATGTTTCAAGGGAGGAAAACATTTTCTAGAGATTGGCTTAAAAATATTTTTTCACATCTTCCATTCAATGGTTCTCATCATTTGGAGAAACACAAGAAATATGACGCTTGAAGTTTGTGGACTTGTTAAATCATCCTATGTTTTTCGATTAAATCATGCAAGGAATTTATTCATTCTATCTCTTCCAGAGAAGCTAATTTCTCTCAAAAGATAGGAATTAAAGAACAAGGAACACCTTTTAAGAATCTAATGACTATATTAGGGAATTTGATAACAAAAATCTTAAATCATACAAAAAATATTGTTAAAAATGTTGTAATGAGGCATGATGAATATGGAGTGGCTAGAACTAACCCTAGCAGAACAGAGCCAGAGAGGCCTTGTTATCACCTCAAAATTACATAACTTCTAATAAACACTAATAACACAATGAGCATCCATGTTGTGTTTCAACCACAAAAGCATAGCTAATGCCTCTTGCTTGGTATTAATCAATTCCTGTTCAAAAAGAGTAGCCTTTCTCTCGGCAACCAATACCCTTATTGTAGCCTCTTTCCCTATGTGCTGGATGATTTCCATCGCTGCCTGCTTAAGGGCTGATAAAATTTGTGACTCAATAGATTCAACAAACTATCGCATCACCAATGTCACTCAGCTAGAACATCAATACAATGTCAAACCATAATGGCATCAATACAAGACTTATCTAGCAGCATACCACCATGACAATAACACAACAACTATGCAGATTAGCACATCACAAACTTTGGCATATACAATCACCAACATAATGATCTCAACCTCAATTACAACAACTCAATACAAATTTCTCAATACCCTAGCAACAAAAACTTTAACCATACAAGCAGCAATTACTAGCATTCATATAGTGACAAAGCCCTAGCTCATCATCATTTCTACTGCAAACCCTAGCTCATTACCCCAACAACAATAACATAACCTCTGCTCATGATAATACCAAATATCTATGCATCATAAAACCTTTCTACCCATCGACTGTGACAAGCCCTAGCAACACACATTCATAAAACTCTAGCAGCAATCATATTCTTACGATGCACCTAGTTTCAATGTTAAAAAAAACATACACTGAAATACGTAGGGAGTAAGATGTTATAAATTTACTCAGCCATACCCATGTTCTCTGACAAACTCTTTGTATTAGTATCATACAATAGATATTTGCACAATTCATTAACTACAGAACAATATCATTACAAACCATAAGGCAACCAACTACTCATCAAGGTATTAACCCCATACATTACATCCTCTCTTAGGTCAACAACATATGTACGAACTATATCAAACTGTCATACAACACTTTGTCCCTATAACCACATCAGTTAGTACCATGAATAATGTCTTTCCATCAAACACATTTTATTCCGCCCTCAAGAAAACTCATCCAAACACCTCATCCCTCAGCCATACATATTAATAGACTTACACTCTACCTTTAGTAGCATATATCTCGACATGGCTTACACTTAGCTAAAACACACAAATTCTACCATATTGGAAAAAGGACACACCATAGCAATATATCAATAAAATTAGAGCTACAAGATCATTTATGGTAGCATGATCCCTGCAAGCATATTTTTAGCACAAGGAATACACAACAGTAGAAATCCTCTGACTCTACGCTCTACTTATTATATTTGCTTCAAATGTATTTAATCTCTATCATGCACACAGGTAATTGTCTCAGTCGTTAGTTCTGGAATAATGCAGCTTCATTCGCACCAACAAATCATTCCAACACACATGATCATGCACATAGTTACACTTACCACGCATTGTCTAACAATCTCGTGCTACAGCTGCCATACTCCATTCATTGGAAAATACTTTGTATGATCACTTTGCCATCATAGGCAGATTTCATTTTTCCATGCACACAGGTTCCTTTTGGCTCAAGTCAATCTCTGCTAATTCCACTCCAAACTCAAATAATGTTCTCGCACTACATTCTGACTAGATTCCATGCACACAAGTGTCTCAGAGACTTCATACGCACCATCATAATATGCTTTGATAATCATGCCTTTGATCCTTTATACCTGAGCCAGAAAAATTCAAAAGAAACCAAAACATAAAATATATGTTCCTATGTCAAAGTAGTCAGAAGTTAGAATGACCCATCTTTAGAGCCAGACCGATCTGCAGAAAAGGCAGTCTTCAAAATGCGCAGATTGATCACCCTAAAGTGCACTCCCAATTGTCTAATCACCTTGCATATTTAACCAAGTCGATTTGTTGATTACCATGGGAAAATACCCTAGATTCTTTGATGGCATTTCGAAAATAATGATGGACCAATTTAACCAAATTAATAAAATAATCTTTAAGTGGGGTGCTTGGACAATAGTTAATTATCGATGACCAAAATTTTCCATTAAATCCACTATATGTTATCTCTAGAAATTAATTAAAGAAAAAGAACGTTGGACTTAGTAACAGAAAAATGCTATGGGGATTACAATCTCTCCCTAGGCTCATAGACAATGTTGTTAGTAGTAGCACATAGTCCATCAACATTAGGAAACTAAAGGCACTACCCGATGGGAAAATAATTTTTTTGACAGGATTATATTCTCACCCACCAGGCATTTGTTTAAGGTGACTTGCATTTTTGCAAATAAGGGGGCTGATCTAGCTTCAAATTCATTGAAAGTAAAGACAATTTGATATGACTCCCCTCTTTATAAGATGATATGGCAAGGATTTGAAAGCATTCAAATTCAAAAGTGGGTGTGTGGTTAGAGAGGTCTCTTTCTCATTCATTTCCACCACTCAAATACTTTCCTGAGAGTAATGGTTGCAGAATAGGAGAGAACCCAATTGGTAATTCTGCTTGAGCAAGTCTAAGCTCTAAAAGACAAGGTTTCTATGCTTGAATATTGAATTTTAGACAGGAGCATGATTTTTAAGAAAACCTATAAGTTCTGACTGCAAACAGAAACTCAAAGATTGAACTTCATATTCAGGGTCTCAAGATTCAAAGGCATGAGTCTAAAGCTCATAACTTCGAAGAGAATAAAATATGAATGGGGATTGAAAGCCAGAAAGAGGAGGATGGATGCAACACCTAAAAGATAACCAATTCAAGTAACCAGTCAATATAGTTGATGGCAAGCATTGCTGCTGCCAATTGGGGTCGAGTGGAAGTACCAAAAACTGAATATTAGATTCCTTCCATTTTTTCCCTGTATAATACCCACTTCATTATCAATATTCTCTGTAATTTTCCTTGAATTTCATGTATTGGTTAGTGAATCTACAATGGCAAGCCTAACAGAGAGTTTGAAAAATGGAACGACTTTAGCCCAAATACAAGAGAAATTTTGAATTGTCTCAGAGGGCTTAGGTTAGCACCTACTAACCTGCTCCAAATATTTCTAGAATATATGCAAAAAGTAATGTCAAACAAATAGAGAAATCTGAAAACCTGAAAGTGCAGTAGCCTCCACTAATGTGGAATCAAACTAGATACAGCAAGATCATAACATGGTCAAACTCGATACAGACAATAGAATAGAAAAATATTAACATAGACTCAAAGCCAATAGAAAGAACAAGATAATTACTACATCTATTAGATCTGTTGTTGAGAAATACAAGGGGAAGCCCTCTATTTATAGCAACCTGGGAGGAGTCTAGCATTTAAGAAGGATAGTTGGCAAGTATACAAGTATTTAATGATTTACCCAAGTTAACTTACAACTGTCTATACACTAACAAACCCCTTAAGTGAAACTTAGGTGAGTATTAAAAAGGAGGCTAAATTCCAAAAATGGGTTCTAGCTACATGGCCATGATAGGTACCCATGTAAAAAATACTTATAACAATTGAAAAAGAGAGGGATGATCATTTTGTTGTGGATAATAGAGCACCATATTTTGCAACTAAATACAATCAATGCAGAATAGTCTTCAAATTTGAGGTTGACATATTCAATACCATTATGTCTCTAACTCTCTGCAAACATTTGATAAACATTTCCATATTTCTTCAATAAAAGTGTCAAAAGCCTCACTTTTGTTCTTTAAAAAGTAGACCCAAGTTTGTTTGCAGTTTTCATCAATGGATGTAAGCAAATAACAGGCCCTTTGAAATGACAAGGTAGGGATAAGACCTGTAACATCATCGTGAACAAGTTGAAGACCTTTAGAAGCTCTCCAAGATTTGTCCTTAACAAAATTACCTTGAGGGTTCTTTTCAAGAACACACCCAGTACAAACACCATCAAAAAGAGAAAGAAACATAAGATTAGTGACCAAATTTTACTTAGTTGATAATCATAGCAAGAGTTTAAGTGACCAAATCTCATGTCATAATTTAGTTAACTCATTTGAGTGACCAAGTAATACATTGATAGGAGGCTCCACTACAAAATGAGAAAATAAGTTCAAGTGTGCATGATGATCCACTTCCCCTGTGGCAACAATTTGTGAAGGGTCCTCAATTTCATGAAACGAAAATAAAGAATAAACAAGATTGTTTTCCTTGAAACAAAATTTGTAATGTGATAAATTGAGAGAAAATTAGTTGAAAGATTAGAAACATATAGAACATTTTTTATCATGTCATCTATCATCTCAATGGAAAATTTCAATTGAAGAGGTAAAGGTGAAAAGTTTCCCATAAAGATATGCTCTATATTGCATTAATTAATGGAAGCAAACAAATTCTTAGGTGTAGCCATGTGATGGTTTGTTCCATAATCGATTATCCATTTAGGGAAGAAGAAACTTGCAATAGCAGAGATTAGTTTAGAATTTATTGTATGATTGCCAAAAGAAGATAGATTGACAATTAAATTGTGTTTCTTCATTTCTGAAGCGAAGGCAACCAATTTTTACAAATAAGATTTTGAATTACCTTTCCATAAAAAGCACATTTAAGAGGTCTATTCTTTCCTTTAAAATCTTGTTTTAGTGAGGTATTTGAAAATTCAACGCTCCTTTGTACTTTTCATTTGTTTCCCTTAGATGGCTTTTTATGTTGTTTCCTTGAATTTGAAGGTGAGATAGTTATAAAAATTCCACAGCCAAGAGCACCCATTTTGATGAGTTTATCCTACTCGCAAATAGTTGCTCAATAAAAGCATCAAAAGCAGGTAGAATCACAAAACATTGGCCCAAGGCATCTTGAGTTCAATATAAATGTGGAAACAAACACTGAATAAAACTCACCTAACTTAGAGAGCTTCCAAAATTAGTTGTTCATCACCTTTCTCAATTTTACAATATTTTAATTAAGGCTAGAGAGATAGAACTTGGAAATGAAACCTTAAGTAGTATCAAAATTACTAGGATTGATTGTAATTAATTCATTTTCCAATTGATGAGCACAAATTGCGTCCTTTTTTCCATGATGCTTCCATCACTATGTCTATCATTTAGAACCAAGATACAATACATTCATCTATTTGAAATATGAGTGCCTTTAGAGCTAGAACTTTGTAGCAGTACTTGCAAGAGTATCAAACTTGAGGGCTTCCTATGAAGACATGAAGAAAGAGGAGTGTGTATAGGGAAGTGCAGGACACGTGTTTGATACTTCCACACATTTTGAGGGCATGCCAATAGAAATGTCGTTGTTGTTGGATACAATGGCATTGGTTAGTTTCAAAAAAGTTCTCTGTCAAATATGTTGTTTTCATGAAGTAATATTTCCAACCAAGAGGATAAATACTTGGCATGCCTAGGACATAGTGGTGTTATTTCTTGCATGTATTTGTGATTTATTAGTATTCAACCACTAATAACTTCATTACGTAGCTGCTCGTTTAGTAATATATTACAACAGTGAATTGTTAAAGGAAAAAGATTTCGGTTTGTTTGAACACCATAAACTGGAAGGAAATTTAGCTTTGAATTAGAAAAATGGAATATATTTTGAAAAATATGTTTTTTTTATCAAATATTATATAGGCCCATTGCATGATCATTAAAAAAAATAGTGATGACAATAAGCAATGATTTTGGACACAATGAATCACATAACTCTCTAGCTCAAAAACATGTTAGAATATTCAGTTTTGTCTACATTAGAGAAAAATGAATGAGTATCATTAAGTTTTATTTGAATATTTATGGAATCATTTCAGAGATTCTAAATGGAATTTTCATGTGCTAATCTTGCTCAATTAATTACAGGGAAAACAAGGGGCATACATAATTTGGTGGCTTCTAGGAATTGGATTTGTTTTCTCCCGGAATGGTACACTAACAATTGAAGATTACTATGTTGAAGCTATATTCCTGGTTAGTATCACAATTTACAAAGTTCTTTCTTATTATTTTCTAGTTTATTGTTGTAATCTTGTGTCAGCAATACCTTTCTCCACCCATTAGATTTCTACTAACCAGTTTTATTGTTGAAGTGTCACTGCTTCCTAAAGATAACTAGAGGAAATGATACAACTACAAAAGTGAAGCATGAAACATTTTTAATAGAAATTTCTAGCTCCGATGTGTTTGATTATGTTGGATAAAATCAAAATTGCAATGTACCATAAGCATGGGAATTAAAAATATTGGGATAGAAATGTGCGCGTCTATTTGCATTTATTACTTTAGCTGAAGATAACATTTCATGAACAAATGTTGTACACTGAGAAAATAGTAGGTACAAAATTTATTTTATGATGAATTTTTATTTTCTTTGTTTATATAGGTTATCTAGCCACATAGTGGTCACTATTGCCCAACTAAAGAAAACTTGTCCAAGTTTCTTTCCTTTATGGGGAAAAATGACATTAATAATATTGCTGATGTTGAGCTATATATCGTATAAATATTTTATAGTCTACTTTAGGTTATATTCCAGTGTTCATCGATTTTCATGTCTTATACTTTGCATTGTATCTCCCTTTTCAAGAAAGGAACTCAATATGGATGGTAAGAAGCAGGAATTGAAGAAAGAGGAGAACAATAACACTAGAGCGACAAAATGCAAATTAAAGAGAAATAAAAGAGCACTAGTCTAGTGGTACCCATAGAGCCAATATACCACATAAGACATACATAAAGACTAATGGTAAAACCTTCAGAGTTGGTGAATTCACCTGCAATGCCTTGGCAACACAATGATAATGTTTTGAAGCGATGAAACAATATTTCATGTGTAAATTGTACTCCAACCAATATTAAGTTGGAAACTCATATTGTAATACTTGACATTTTATATAATATAATTTATGTGGTTGGAATTATTTATAGTTGCACTTGATATTACTTAGTATTGTAATTAACATATGTAACTTTGCATTTTCATATTATATGAACATGTACATTGTATGCCATTTTTTTTTTTAATTTAGTTGCAAAATCATACTAATTAATTTATGCTTATTAATAATGAAAACATAAAATCAATCTAAAACTATTAAATTAGTAGTTTATGTTTATTAATTATGAACACATAAAAGGAATATACGACTAAATTAGTTGCTTATAACGATTGTTAATGAAAATAACAAAATGAATATAAACTACTAAAGTAGTAATTTATATAATGAATATGATACTGCCAAAAAATATAAATGACTAATGCAAATGATAAATTTGTGATTACAAATGACGACTAAATTTCGCATATATATGACTATTAGTAGCTAATTTATAGTGTCTTATAACATGACTAAAATTTAGTCATATATCTTTGGTCATTAATTGGTTTCAAACGATGACTAAAATTTGCATATATATGACTATCAGTATCTAATTTACAGTATCTTATAACACAACCAACATTTTGGTCATATTTATTTGGTCATTGATTGGTTTTCTCGAGTGATATTTTAGTAATATATTTGTTGTATATTTGGTCATTAATTGCGACAATTAATGACCAAATCAATGATTAAATCAATGACTAAATTAATGACCACATCAATGACTAAATTAATGATCAGATTAATGACTAAATTAATGTCTAAATTAACGACTAAATATACTACTAGACAATAAAATGAGACAACCAATTAATGACTAAGCTAAAAACGACTAAAATTTGGTCGTGTTATAAGATACTGTAAATTAGCTACTATTGGTCACCGACCAAAAAATAGTTGTCTATATGCAAATTTTAGTCCTTTTTTTAGTAATTAATTAGTCATTTTCTACTAGTGATACCAACATAAGGCATCTGCTGCTGGTAACCTTGATAAGGGTAAGTTTGTTGAGCAAATCTTATGTAAGGTTTTTTTTTAGCACAAGGATACATTTATCGTTGTCCAAACCTAGCATAGGCTTGTTAACTAGGACCCGGGTAAAATTGTTGCTGACCAAATCCAGCATAGGCTTGTTGACCAAGTCTAGGTTGAGGTTGGTATTGATGGAATTGATGCAGCTAATATTGGGGCTGCCAAGGTTGTTGAAGCAACTGTTGTTGTTGTTGATACAATGGTTATTGATTTAACAGTTGCTGCCCACCAATGTAAGCTTGACCAGGTTGTGAATACACTAAACCAATGTAAGTCTAACTCATTCCAATAAAAGGTAAATTGGCTTGAGGTTGCTAGACTCCAAGCACAAGTGGTTGTTGTAAAACTACCTGAGAAGCTTGAATATGTAAACCTAAAACATAAGGGTCTAAGGTTGAAGGACCAGCTTGTACAGGTTGAGATACAACAATCTGAGCTTGTGACTGTGGTAAAGCTGTAACAACAGGAGTTTTAGGAATGGATGAGAGAGATTGCATAGGTTGTGATGGATACACAAGCCTAGGTTGAACGAACATTGCTGGTTGCCACTGATAGATAGTCATTCTAGGTTGACCTAAAGATGAAAACATACTGACATATGATTTCTCCCTAGAAAATGGAGGATAAGGCGAATGTGCATATTGCTCTTCATATGGGGGTAGTCCACTGTAAAGCGAATAAATAGGAGGGTAACTAAATGAACCATCTTGATATTGACTTGATGGGTCCAGCTGTTCGGTATCTGTTAATGAAGAACCAAATAAAATTCTAGTAGAGGACATTGTTGAAGACCAAGAGCTACAAGCAACACTTGAGTGGGTTCCCGATAAAGATTGGTAACCCGAAGAGATGTATGGAACACCATACAAGTGTGCCTCAGGTGTCATAGTAAACATTGAAGAGGTTGCAACATAAGATTTTGTCATAGCTGCAACTGATGGTACGGTCTAGGATGTTAACTCTGTCATAGTCAAATGTCCAAATAAATTTCCTATTGAATCAACAAGTGTCTAAAAGTAATTAAGATCACAAGGAGTAGTAAAATGAGGAGTATGAGGATACAGATAAAGTCCAGTCCCAAAATGGAATTGAGTTCTAGGTGATTCTACCTCAAGTTCCTCTTCTATTAAAATCAAACTAGTTCGAAGGATTTCACCGTCAGGTCCATAATATATTTCTGGTATTTCTTCTTGAGGTAAAGAGGAAGTATCGACAGTTATGAATGTCTGAGGATGTATCAGTCAATCTTCTTCTGGTATGGTAACAACTTCTGATTGTTCAACCTCAAGATCCAAGTGTTCTGGTAAAAGAATAAGTTCAGGTTAGGCTTCTTGAACAACTTCTGGTTCAAAAGTAACTTCTGATTGAACAGTGATAGGTTCAAGATCAACTTCTGGTCGAACAGATTCAAGTTCAGAAGTAATTTCTTGTTGAAAAATTTCAAGTTGAGAATCAACTTGTTGTTGGACAACTTGGGTTACCATTTCACTAGATTCAGTTCTAGTTTCTTTAGGTAATTGTGGAGATTCCACTTCAGTAGCAGATGTACCAGTAACTGTAGGAGTAACTGGGGTCACAATACCTACTATTATAGCTGTTTCTGGTAATTCAGATGAAGAACTAGAAGTTTGTGAAGCACTGGATTCAATGAAATGAGACCGCTTTGACTGGATAGGTGTAGCTTCGTGCAGTAAAGGCAGTTTACTCGCTGCTCTCCACAAATGATAGGGTAAGGGTTGATTTTCCTCCACGATTGCTGATTGATTTTATTACAAAAAAGAAATAAACAAAAAGGGGTAATCTAGGAAAAACGTTTACCAAGCAACTGTGAACTACAGAATACCTCCCAACAAACCGAGAAGTACGGGCAGACAATCTCCCCGAATGTTGTGTTCGGTGTATCACAGTGTATAAGGCATCTGACTTGGTTACTTAAGGATGGATAGTGACCTAGTGTTGTCCTCCCATATATACCTGAAAGTACATGGAGGCCCAATCCGTATTAGCGATGTCTAATGTGAAACCACACAGTGAGAGCATTCCTTTATACTTTACATATTGTAACACCACCCTATATAACTGAAGGTATGTGGACGAGCTACGTTATACTTATGTACGTGGAATGAGGTATCAAACTCGGAATATATTGTAGACAAGTTAGCGACAACTGGTACATTTTACGACACTGAAACATGTCTCAGCCTAGAACCTCGAAATGTTTTGTGTTAGGTGACAATGCTCCATTAGGTTAATTGATGTTAATTTTAAGTCAATCTTGATTAAGAATTTTCCTTTCAAGGTTCATCACGTGATGTCTTTGAAATTCCTAGAATGCAAGTAATATGATAAGCATCCTTTTCATTCAATTTGAACAATGAAAACCTTATCTAGTAGGGATAGAGCAATCAGATTCTTTTAATCAAATAAAAAAGAACACATCTAATGCAATTTCCCTAAACTATTCCTATGAGCACACACAAACTCTTTCAATGCACAATGCAAGTTTTTCTTTTCAATTCCGTTAATGTTAAGGTGAAAAGAAGGAAACTGATGCACATACAATCAATCAATCCTTTTACAAGAACGAAGACTTTACGACAATTTTATTTCGAAAGAAATGAAGACTTTTACAACACTTTCTTTTGAACAAAGATTAATCAACTATAAACTAATTTTGACAATGAATTGATAGTGATAAATAAATAATACAAGAAACACTAAAAAATAAAGGCCAAAGTAGGGCTAACAAAGGAAACACAAGTTGATTTCAGAGAGACAAGCATCATTGACCTTTCAGCAAGCAGAAACAGAAGGAAATTTGGGAAAAATCAAGTCAAAGATGAGATTTTTTAACTAAGGAGGATCAACGCAACCCTAAATTGGAGACAGTACACTTCAGAGCACTATCGTAAAGCCAAGGGTTCTCTGCAGTGCTTTATCTTTTAACCAAACTTGCACCGGTGCCAGAGAGGCCATCCTAGGGGTTTTCAAGCACAATTTTTACCAAAAAAATACTTCAAAAAGGGCTGAAACAAGATCAATTGAAGCAAGTAAAGTCTACTAGGGTGTACTGGGATGAAGGTAAACTACCCGGAATGATGATCGTTCCCTAGTATGGTTGCCAATTTTTTATGTGGAATTTTGCATCTACAGATAAATACAATTACCCTAGGTGGGTAGCTACACCTAGAACAACAAATTTAAAGTGGTTATCCCCTTTCTATAGAAGATAAATAAGACAAGGGACCTACTTGTTATCTTTCAATTTCCCTTTGTCTCCTTCGTTTGGCTCACGTCACTCCTTCTCGAACTTAATCTACTCGACAAGTACCTGAAATCATAAACAAAGGACAAAAACCAATCAAAGCAAGAGATCTATCTACTATAAGAAAATGGAATCGAAAGCATTTACACATAATAATCATACGTAAAGACAAGAATATGGGAAAAGGTGTAAACAAATTTATTAAGTAGAAGGAAGAATTACAACCATGAAGTTCGATCCATTGTCACTCTTCCAGCTTGGGTTCCATCCAACATCACATTAAAAGCACAACACTTTGGCGGCATAACAATACTTACTATAATCTCAAACCTCAAACCAATAGTATCTCCTTACAATTAATCAAAGTCCAGCCCCTGATCAATTAAATGACTGCTCAATTTATAGGAAAATGGAGGAGGTTTGGTCATAAATGAGGGTATTGAATGGCCTTCCAATCATAGAGTTAGTTTCCATGGGGGAAGGGATGAGAGGATAGGAGGTTACTTAACTCATTCCCTATCTAATTTCAAGCTCATAGGAGATGATAAGTGGGGGAATCTTCTAGAATGCTCCAGAATATAAGAATATTCCCAGAACCCTATGAAGAATTCACTCAATCTCACCCAACACAAGTCAAAGTGGGCATAGGTGCTCTGAAATGCACCTTGACATGGGCCTACCTGCATTGAAGCACACTTACCCTTGACCAAGGCTACGTTGGTCCCTCAAGGAGGCATTTCTGGAAGGATTCAAGCCAAGAAACTCCCACAGAAGGAGGAATTCAAAGTGATGACTTGTCTAGGGCATGTAGCAACTGAATTAGGGGTTGATGAGCCCTAAAAGTATTGATCTGAATGATGGGAGTGATGTGTCCAAATGGATCTGTAACAAGTATCGGGATCCAATGGAGGACTAGGAGGATGGTTTCGAACTCGATGAGAGGGAGTAATATGTCCTAAAGGAAAATGGGGGAAAGGCAGCCAAGTCTTTGCAGAAAATGCCTAAGGGACGCAATGGTGTCAAGACAAGGATGACTCAATAGAATAAAGGGTGAGGATAGGAGAAAATATCAAAAAACAACAAGAAAAAACCTAGTGCATTGGTTCCAAGTGAAAACTAACCATAATGATATGATACTCTAATTCACGCAAACATGTCCTATCAAAGAAAAAATGACGTCTAGCCTAAAGGTGATCTAAATCCTCAAATGAGTCTTATATCTATTGTTTTAGAATGCTTTCAAAGAGACTTCTTATTTGATGAAATATGAACCGCACAAGTAGAGTTGTCTAGAGAAAGGTGGGGTAGAGGACAAACTGCTTGCCCATAGCCAGTCTTATAGGGTGTTTTCCTAAGATTGACCACTAAGGTTACCTTCATCCCATGGGAGTGGTCGAGTCTTGAGCTTCTTGGTGATCAACCACGACACATAATTCCCTACCATGGGTTGGGTAGCCCCGAGGAGAACCGCTCACCCAATGATCTAGTCTAACCCCCTCTGAATCAAGTTTCTGACGCACTTTAGCTTTGGACCATGGGATGGTGAAGGATTTTAAGCTCCCTATATGTAAAATTTATATTTCTCAATGTAAGTGATCAATGGGTGTTATTGGAAGCCTATCCCACTAATCCTACACTTAACTACGAAGATTGTTTTGGCCTTGGTGCCCAGTGGGCTTAATCTATGTGAGTTGAATTATTAAGGTGCATTGTTTCAAGTCTTGGCTTGGCGGTGATAACCCAGATCATGTATTCATACTGTGTGCGCACATGAAATGATGTGTCAAGTGGATGAGTTAATAAAGCATGTTTTGATGATGTCATGTGCTGCTTAGAATAAAGTGTTAAAAACTATAAATAATGTTGAAAATGGACAGTAAAATGAACAACAAATTCAAGCACACAACCCCCCACCCAAGAAGACTATCATTCATATAAAAAAGTGAAGGAAAACAAGAAACTCAAAGACACAGAAATGGCCAAAAGGTGTAATGTCTAAGGGACTGGGACCTAGAGGCAACAATCTACTGAAAATGGGATAGAATAATAGAAAACAATAGTGGTGAAAATGTTGGAAAAGTTCAAGAAAGAAGCTCCAAAAACCAATAACCTCAAGGTGGTCCTAAGGGGGAAGCAAAACACCAAACTATAAAGGGAGTAAAATGTTGAAGAAAATTGTCCAAAAGGGCTACAAAACAATGGTAAAAACCCTAAAAAATAGTGCTTGAAAATGCTCCATACTAGACTCTCCATATCATCAATTCTCTTCCTAAATGATGGAGGTGTACTCTCCTTCTTGGTTGATACCTATGACCTGTAGAAAAATATGGAACCCAAATAGGAACAATTTTTTTTCCAAAAATAGAAATTGAGAAGGCTAAAAATAGCTAGAAAAACATTAAAGACAATTGAAACAACAATTACCAAGGTTTTGAATTACTCCCCAGTGGAGTCTTGACTTGTTAGTGTAAATATTTCGGAGAAGTGTACCAAAAATTCTTGACTTAAGTCACTGGTGACAGGCAAAGTTAACAAAAAAATATGGTTGTTTCTATGCTTCAGAACTGCAATAAAATGTGAGAAAATCCTACAACAAAATATATGATGCAAGCCTAAAACTTATAGAAGCAGTAAATCAAAGTCTAATAACCCAATGGATGACTTAAAATGAATAATAATTTCATTAAAACACCCGATGAGGGAAATTTACAACATGGGTCTATAGATACTCCACTGTGTGATGGGTCCTTTTGATGTCCTTGTGCTTCAGAGATTTGTTTCACTCTCTCAAAAACAAATGGAAATAGCTTGAACTCAAATGGGAGCTCAAATGTGATAAGACGATAGTGGTGATGATGAGAATGATCAAGGTGAAGAATGAAAAGAAAACACTGTTATTTATAGAAAAGTATTGAGCTAAACTAGGAATTGGAAAATAATAAAATATTATTGATCAAATCAAAATCTAGCTGTTAGGAATACTTTATTATATTTTTGGGAGAGCGAAAAAATATTCAAAATTTTCAAATATCTTTATATAGAATTTTTTTTAAAGTAATTAACAAATAAAAATAGTTTATTAATCACTTTGTGAGAATTAAGTAATAAATAATTATTAAATAGTGGTTTAATAATTATCTCATAAGGAAAATATGGCATAAATAAGAAATAATAAATAAATAGTGATTTATTTAAATATTCCAAGGTGATTAAATCAAAATTAACTATGAAATAACTGTGAAATAATTATTTAATAATTATTTTTAAAGAAAATTAAATAAATAATTATTTATTCAATTATTCTCATGGGGTTTTTGGATTTTAATGAGAAATAATTTAGGAAAAATGGTTTACTAAACTATTTCCCATGGTGAAAGTGGTTTTACCATGGTAAAATTAATCCTACATGGTGTATTTTGATCCACCTAGTAAGAAATGGCTAGGTGATCATTTTTTGGGTGATAACAAATGGATCCAAATGTTATACTCTCATGATTTTTGGGGGAAGGGGATATTTTGGTGTATTGAATAGGGCAAGGGGACACAAGGGCATCATGGAGGGGTATAAGTGGGAGGTCCAAGCATGGGTTACCAATATCTATAATCCTAGCATTGGAGAATGAGAAGAGGGCTTAGGTAATTCCTAACCGCTTATCACCTTAAACCATGACCCTTAACCTTTAACCCATAAACCCTAAAAACCCTAACCCCTAATTCCTAACCCCTTAACTTTTTGACACTTAAATCCCATAACCCTTAAGCCCTTAACCCCTAAATTTCCTGACCCCTAATCCCTTAATTCTTAACCCTTAACCCCTAAAGACCTTAACCCATAACCCCATAACCCACGTGACCTTGACCCCCTGACCCTCAACCCCCTAACTTGTAAACCCCCTAAGCCCTAAACTTTTACCCTTTACCCTTTATCCCTAACTCCTAAACCCCTAAACTTCTTAACTCTTAGAATCCCTAAGCCTTTCTCCCAAACCATAGGTCCTCCAACACTAATCCTCTTGGTTAGATTAGGTCTTGGTCCACCAATCCCTCTAGATACATCCTCTAGGCAATACTAGGGTCTAAGGAAAAGATCCACAAGATCCCTAATTTTTATCCATATTTTCTAGATAGTCACATTTCCCCCAAATATCATCTGCATATTTTCTTTCAGTGGCTAGCAATATGATATTCTAGCATCCACAAATGCATTGAAGTTCATAGTAATCAAGTAAGGTTCATCTCCATACATGACCCAAACGTAGTTCATTTCTAATCAAAGAAAAAAATAGGATATAAGATTGTCCCTTTAGTTGTCATCATCCTTTAACACTGGACCCTTCTCTTACCAAATGTATCAGTAGAAATCCCATACAAGTCTACAATCTTTCTCAAAGGTTATGTCCACAACATGCTAAAAACAACATTCAAATTCCTTTAGTTTACTCCATGTCTATGTGAAACTAACATAAGTAGTCCTCAACTACAAGAATGGTGCAATATTCAAGCTATCCATATCTAGGTTCATCCCCTCATGACCCTCTTTTTACACCTTCAATACAAATCTAAACAAGGTCATCTTACAATTGGGTCTCCCTTTTACTTTTGGTGAGAATATTGCCCTAGCCTTTCGGAAGGACCTACTTCTAAACATAATTACACTAATACTCTACACATATGTGGGGCTAGAATATATATAAAGAATAGAAAACATAGGTCAAAATCAACATTATTTTCAAGCATAGGTCAAACATAAATACACGTTTAAACAATCTACTAGTGTAATTCTAACATTATTGATTGATTTTGGATCAACTCCATTTTATTTCCCCACCTCCATGGTAACTTTTGATTCCATTAATTCTTTAACAACTCATTTCAATTTTCCAAGTTCCTTGTGTTTTTCTCCTAATTTTTCTTTTATATCATGCAATTCTAGTTGATAGGGGAACCTAATGAGCCCCAGAAATGGGTAAATATATGGGCTCATCCTACCTATCATTTTTGTTTAATCCACAATTCTCAATATTTTCGTGCATTTTTTTGAATATATTTATGTCAATAGAGTGAATGGGGTTAATCACTTTGCCACATAGTCTAATGAGTGTTTATTGCATATTTTTGGACATTTTTGGACAAGGACTAGGCATTTATGAGCAGATTGGTAGCCAAACTTGAGGAAGCGGGGTTGAGGACTTATAGGAGGGGTGTATCCTTCACTAATGACCCCTTCCTCGAGTTCTCCATCAACAGCTCGGACTATAAAGGTCCACAATGACGATTCCAAGGCGCAGCCGAGCAAGTCTAGTAGAGCTGTTGTTATCTTCAGTGTTAGGCAGCCGAGTTCCTTAAGTTTAGGAGGACTGTTGGGAGTCCCCACTTGTGTAAATAAGAAGACTTAAAGCCTTAGTAGGTTAGCCATTTCATAGTAGATTTTCGCACTTTTGTGCAGCTTTGTAATCAACTCATTTTTGAGCTCTTTTTTAAGACAGTTTTGTGATGTAACTGCTACTTTTGGATAAATGAAGATGAATCAAGTTTTGAACCTGCACTGATCTTCTCTAGAGGGCTGAAGCTCTTGGTTTAGGGCCCAACCCAAGCTGCCCAACACCTCCTTTGAGTATTTATATTCTTTTTCTTGCATTCATGAGATAATTTATGTTGTTTAGGTTAAATCTTGCTTTGTTAATTAGGTTACTTTTGATGGTTAGAATAGTTGTTCTTTCTTCAAGTTGATTAGATAGTTTACTGCAGTAACAGAAAAAGATCCAAAAATTCTACCAGCAGGTCTTGATCTCCTTTCTTCCTCCTTGGGACCATGATTTGAGGTCAAGGCACTACTACTGCCACAAAAAACACAGTTTTTGCTCTTCCAATGCAATTGCTAGTGTGATCGTTTGAGTTGGAGAAGTTTATATCAATTTGGATTCACATGCTTAGATCCTTTCTTGTTCATTTACCATGGATTTCTCACATAATTTTCTATCCATAAAGTTCTGTTAAGCATTTCTTTGGTTTTAGGTCAGATTTTAGGTCAAAATAGACAAAACTCTGTTTTTCAGTTCTTGCTTGGGTCAGTTTTGAGAAGTAAGTGTGCAGCTCTCTTGTAGAACATTCCAACTTATCATTACTCCATGAAACAGCCTGTACCCGTTCATCTCTCAAGATTCCCCCACTCATTCGCCACATTTCACCAATCTACCCTAATTTCTGCGTTTTTCCACAAAGTTGCTTTCTTGACCTTTGAACAAATCCAACAATCTCCTTCATTCCTGATCTTCATTGACAGAGTCATAGACCCCTCAACACCTCCATCCAGTGTTAATTTCCATTTTCCCATCATTTTTCCACCTTCAAACCTCCAAAAACCACTTTCGGCCTCCTCCTGTAGATCCTCCTGTAGAACCTCCCGTAGATCCCCTGCAGCCTTTTGTAGAAGTTCATGTGAGTGATTTTTCGAAGTCTGATCGCAGTGGAAGTATCCATAAGGTTACTAGGGACTTCTTAGAACCTCTCCACTAACCTATCCAACAAACCCCTGCACAATAACAACTAGTGAAACAACAAGCATAATAATTCCACATAAAAATACTCAAAAATACAAAAAGATGATTTCTTCCCATTTCTCTTCAAAATTAGCTTGAATAAATGAAATTGACCTTTTCAGTAGTCAATGGCACCCATTTCAGCAGTTTCCATCTCTTTTTTTGCAAAATTAGGGTTTTCTAGGGTTCGTGTTTCATTTCAATTTTCCTTCTCTTTCTGCAAGTAGAATAGCCCCTGTAGAGTTAGCTTTCTTCCATCACAGTAAAAGCTTCTTCTCAAAACTCATAGAAGTTGGATTAAGCTCCTAGCAAACTTGTGCCAGCTGATCAAGTGATATCCTATAGTAAGAGCTAGTACTTGTGCATATAGCACCGTCACTTCCAAGTTTGTTACGAATTACCGGGTTGATAAAAGTAAAGAAGGAAGCCTGAGGAGTTGCAGCATTATTTTTGCAGTACTGGAGCTCACAACTCTTTTTGGCACTGTTGCCGAGGAAGCATCAAATTATTTTGTGATTGCTATTTTTCTTCTATTTTCTACTGCAACATTCTGCTAAGTAGTTTATTTCAGCACAAGTAGAGTAATTGTTTCATTTCAATTCTGCAATTTCCCTTCTGCAAAAGTAGATTAGACATTTCCTACTTTCATTTCAATTCTGTCATTTCCTTTCTACAAGCGTAAATTAGTCATTTCCTACATTCATTTCAATTCTGCAATTTCATTTCAACAAGGCTTATTTTAGTTAGTTGCAATTTGTTGCTCAACCAATTTCAGTTTTTGTAGGTACAAGTAGAAAAAGAAACACAAAAATCACCCAAAAATATATTTCCTTTCATGCCTCGTAGGAACAGAGACAATTCAGGAAAATTCCCACCCAACACCCCCCACCACATCACTAAGTCACCCATCTCTCTTCTTTGGTGGCAGTGATCCAGAAGAACCTATAGGTGAACCTCCAGAGATATACGAAGATCCTATAACAGACGAAGAGCAAGAAACCATTCCTCCTGAGACCATGGCTGAAAGCATAAACATTAGAGGAAATGGGGAAAGAATAGAAGGTGCCTTTCCTATCTGAGAGACCAAAGGGGACACAAAGATGGAAAACATAAATCCCTCAGCCTTATCTCACTTCCATGGATTGACTACCGAAGATCCTGATACCTTCTTGTTTAAGTTTTATGTTCTCTGTCGAACCTATGACTATGCAGAAGACAAGGAGAAGTTGAAACTCTTTCCATCTACCTTCAAGGATGCAGCATTACATTGGTTCATGCGGTTACCTGGAAATAATATCACAACTTGGGCTCAGATGCAACAAGCCTTCAACAACAAATACCAAGACTACTATAGGTCAAAGGATACTAAGGAAGAAATCTTCCGATGACCATGGGAAGTGATGAATCTTTAGAAGACTATGAAGAGAGGTTTCAACTCAGTTATAAAATGGCCAGGTGCACACTTGACCCCGAATCTCTGAAGTTGGTTCTACTCAGAGGAGTCCCTAAAGACCTTCTAGATACCCTCCATTTGCTGGTTTGGGCAGACATCTACCAACTACCTTATGGTGACATGAAGACTGTGTTTAGAAACCATTCTAGGGTAGCCAGAAAGAGAGGTAGGGGAAGTCAACCTTTAGCCAATACCCCCTTATCCAGTTCATCCCTTAAAAACAAACTTGAGAATCAGCTGGAAGATTTCAAGAGTGAGATGAGGCAGACTCTTGCGATGCAGATGGATACCTTGCGGATCCAAAGGAAGTAAGAGGAAGCCAAGAGGTATTTGGCCATCTTTTGTCGCAGGTGCACTAGAAAGCATCCTAGGAATGAATGTCCATTGCACTCCATAGAAGTGTGTTTTTTCTATGAAGAATACCATCCTACAAATAAGTGCCCTTTCTTACCTGGATTTAAAGCTATGTACCAAGGGGTTGAAGGAGCCACTGAATCACTCTATTTCATGAACCAAAGGAGGCCACATGGACCCAGACCTTACGAGCAGGGAATGCAAGGGACATCCCAGACTTATTACCACCCCAATCAAGCCACTTCCATGCCTTCTTGGGGTCCCCCCGCTCATTCTTCCTGGTCCACACCCCCTCCTTGGTCGTATCCATATCAATATCATACTCAACCAGTTGCTCATTCATTTCACTCTTATGTTCAGCCACAACCTCAGTGGAATGCACCTCATTAGGGGTGGATACCCCAGTACAACTCTCCTCCTACTCTTTTTCCTCCACCACTTTCTCAACCACAACCATTACCTCCTGCTCCTCCAAGACAACCCCCAATACCTGCTCAACCAAACCCGAACCCCAATAATAGACAGGCACAACAAGGATATATTGGAGAAACATCTTTCCCAACCTATGGTGTGGAGATTCAAGAGATTAACCTATGATCTGGGAAGGTTCTCCCAGATAGCCAACCTCCTCCTAAGGAGGATGAGGAAGAAAAACAGGAAAGTGAACCAAAAACCATTCCACCCTCTCCTGAGAGACTAACTGGAACCACACAACCGACCCCAGAAAAAACTAAACTTCTAGGAGAACTAAATAGTTATGTGTAAAAATACCACTTCTCTAAGCCATAAAATATGTACCAATCTACAACAAGTTGATCAAGGAAAAGTGCTCTAGGCACCCAAGCAGGCGTAAGAGAGATGCCCCAACTATCAATGTCATAGGACAATTGTCTGACCTGATGTTGGGGCAGGTGATCTGTCTGAAATATCTGGACCCTGGGAGTCCTGTAGTCAATGTCCACATCAATGGCACCATAATCCCCCATACCTTGATTGATCTAGGGGCTACCATTAACATGATGACCAGGGACACTTTGCTCAAACTCAACCTTTAGGGTTCCCTAAGAAAGACCTCAATAGTATTGCAATTGGTAGACCGCTCCACCGTGACCCCTTAGGGGATTGTGGAAGATGTGATGGTATCTATTGATTCCTGGGAGTACCCTGCTAATTTCCTAGTTCTCCAACCAAAGGCAAAGCTCACTGGGTATCCTCTCATCTTGGGAAGGCCTTGGTTAGCCGTTGAAGATGCCTAATCAGTTGTCAAGCTAGGAACATGACCATTGAGAATGGGCATATGTCCAAACAGCGAGTCCTATATCCTCCTACCCAACCTTTGCTAGAACATGACTTACCTCTCTGGTTGGAGGAGGAATATGAGGATGAAGTCTACTCCACACCATTGTGCACAGTAGAATCTACCATGGGGGGTCCACAAACCGAGGATGATCTTATTGAGAACTTGATTCAGAATCCACCCCCCAGTGTGTTGCCATTAGAAGAGTTGGTGGAAGAAACCCAAGCCAATGCTTTAATTGATCTCTATGTGGCTGATCTGACCCCTCTCTGAGTTAATAATGTGGAATTCGGCCCAGAAAGAACCTTGAAGATCAACTCATCCCTATCCACCTCTCAGGAGAAAGAACTATGTAGCTTATTGAAAAACCACTTGGATGCTTTTGCTTGGAGCTATAAGGAGATGAAGGGAGTCCATCCTTCAGTCTGTACTCAACACATTTACATTAAAGAAGATTGTAAACCAGTTAGACAGCCTCAAAGGAGGATGAATTCGGCCCTTAAGGACATTGTCAAAGAAGAACTACAAAATTTGTTGGATGCAAGATTCGTCTACCCCATCTCTGATAGCAAATGGGTTTCTCCTTTGGTGCTAGTACCAAAGAAAAACGGGAAGTGGAGAATCTGTGTAGATTATCTGGAACTAAATAAGGCCACCAAGAAGGACCATTTCCCTTTGCCTTTCATAGATGAAGTGTTAGATGGCCTCGCAGGGAAGAAGTTCTTTTCCTTCCTAGATGGGTTTAGCAGGTACAACCAGATCCAAATCAGCCCAGAAGACCAAGATAAGACCACTTTCACTTATCCTTGGGGTACTTTTACCTACCGGGTCCTTCCCTTTAGGTTGTTCAATGTTCTTGCCACTTTCCAGAGGGTAGTATTGAGCATATTTGTTGCACTAGTTCATGATTCAGTGGAAATCTATATGGATGACGTTATTCCTTATGGTGCTAACTTCCAGGAAGCTTTAACTAACCTGGGAGAATTTTTAGCCAAGTGTATTGAAATGAACCTGTCCCTCAGTCCTGAAAAATGCGAATTCTTGATGACTGAAGGGACCATGCTAGGTCATACAATTTCTCAACAAGGATTACATGTGGATCCCAACAAGATTGTTATCATCCAAAGGGTCCCACCTCCTCAACAGGTAAGAGATGTTCGGAGTTTTCTAGGCTTAGCAGGTTATTATAGAAGATTCATTAAGGATTTTAGTAAGCTAGCCTCTCCATTGTTTGGTCTCTTGGGAAAAGATGCTGAGTTCATATGGACTGACGACTGTCAAGAGGCTCTGGATGCCTTGAAAGGTAAGCTGGTAACTGGCCCAATCTTGAGAGGTCCAAACTGGGCCCTACCTTTGCACATTCACATGGATGCCTCGAAAAAAGCTATAGGAGCAGCCTTAGGGCAAGTTGAAAAGAAGCTATCGTATGCCATATATTTTGTCAGGAAAAACCTGTCCAAGGAAGACACTACATCACTAGCTATCAAACATCCGTACACACTGATCATGCTGTAATTAGGTATTTGATGAATAAACCTGATGTAAATGATCATATCATTGGATGGTTAATTTTATTGCAACAATTTGATTTGACCATTATTGATAAGCCAGGTAAGGAAAATGTTCTTGCTGATTTTCTGTCTAGACTAGATCTGCCCTCAGGTGAAGAAGGAATGGTGGATGATCAAATGCCATATGAGCACCTATTTTCTATTTCAGTACTGTCCCCATGGTTTGTTGATATAGCAAATTAGTTGGTTTCAGCACAGTTTCTGCCACACCTATCCTCAAAAGAGAAGAGAAAGATCATGAGGAAAAGTGCCCCACTCACTTGGATTGGGGGCAATCTTTTTAAACTTGGCCCAAATCATATTTTGAGGCAATGTGTCAGGGAGGAGGAAGTTTTTGACATCCTCTTGACCTATCATGATGGGCCCTGTGGGGGCCACTTTGCAGCAAAGAGAACTGCCTTCAAAATTCTGCAGATAGGTTACTATTGGCCCACTCTTCATCAAGATGTCAGGAAATACATCAGCCAATGTGACCGATGTCAAAGGATGGGGAAACCTACTCCAAGGGATGAGATGCCCCTACAACCTCAAGTGACTTTCGAGCCATTTGAGAAGTGGGGCATGGAATTTGTGGGTCCTATCAACCCTCCTTCAAAATAGAAATCTTACATCATTGTGTGTATGGATTACCTGAAAAAATGGGCAGAAACAAAGGCGATCAAGGCAGCAACAGAAGAAAAGGTAGCTGAGTTTTCTAGGGAAAATATCTTCTACAAGTTTGGCTATCCAAGAGAATTAGTCACAGATCAAGGAAGTCAGTTTACCTCCAATCTGATTGAAGACCTTCTCACACATCACAAGATTAAGCACAGAACTTCCACCCCTTATCATCTGCAAGCAAATGGACAGGTGGAAGTCACTAACAGAGCTTTGGAAGGAATTTTAAATAAGGTAGTGAGCAGCAACAGAAAATATTGGGCAGATCGATTGGTTGAGGCCACCTGGGCCTATAACACTACTTGGAAAACCACCATAGGTTTCACACCCTATGAGCTGGTCTATGGGAAGAAGGCTTTGTTGTCCATAGAATTTGAATATAACACATTAAGGATGGCAATTCAGTTGGACCTAGATCTCAGCCACACACAAAAGGAAAGATTGCTTCAGCTAAATGGATTGGATGAACAAAGATTTCAGGCCCTTCTCCACTCCAAGGTAGTCCAACGTCAAAGAAAAATATGGCATGACAGACACCTCAAAGAAAAAAAATTCCAACAAGGAGATTGGGCGCTGCTGTATGATTCAAGATATAAATATTTCAAGGGAAAACTGAGGACAAGATGGTTGGGACCATACACAGTAGAAAAATGCAATGACAATGGTTCAGTCCTTATCTGGACCATAGATGAAGAAGCCATCCCCATGCTCGTCAATGGGCATAGATTGAAGATCTACAGGAAGCCCCTTTCCAAGCAAGAGTTCATTGAGAATCTGGGTAAAACAATGTTGGTAGTGGAGCAGGTCCCTGTCTCCACTCCACCCACACCCTGAGCCAAAAAAAAAACATAGAAAAAAAGGAAAAGGAATAAAAGATCCCTGGGTGAAAACCTCTTGGAGGCACCCAAGGCAGGCAGTGAGGGTGAAAACCTCCTGGAGGCGCCCCAACTATCTCACAAAAAAAAAACCTAACTTCTTTTGAATAAATTGCAGGTTGTAGGAGGGTCACACAAGATAAAAAGACATGGCCAGGCTGCATACACCCTTCATAGTCCATCCCTCCATTGCCACTATCCTTTCCCAACCCTTGGTCTCATTAGTTCTGAAAATTTTGCATCCTACAAGAAACTCTGTGTATTCTATAGGAGGCTCCTGTAGAAATCACAGAGAGGCCAAAATCAAGTTCAGAGAAGAACCCGAGGGCTAGAAATTTGTCTAGAAGGCCTGTGAACCTCCCTGCCACCATCCATCCTCCTATTTCTCCATTCCATCCCTGCACACCCACATTTCCACTCGTTTTTTTCTTTCCCTGCACAGACAAATACAGAAATTATGTTTCTTTCATTCTGTAAACACAAGAAAAGGGTGACAAATAAAGTAGCAGCATTCTTTGCTTATTCCTACCTGATACCTTCCAACTACTATTTCTTTTCATTTGAGACCTTTTTCAACAGTCTTTTTAGCCCTTACTCAAGCATTAGCCTGAATTTCAGAAGGAGAAGCAGCTACAGGAAATCCTACAGGATTCCTGTAGCAACTGATCCCTTTGAAAAACAAACTCCAGAGAGAGGGTCAGCACAACAAGATGTATGAAGCATGCAAGGAGTAGAGATTGATTAAGAAATAATCATCATCAGCCAAGGGCCGAGCATGCAGAGCACCAACAGCAACAGAAACGAGGAAATAAAGTGCCAAAGTCCGAAGCATGCAGAACACAACATCGATTAACAGGTAAGTGGCTAAACTTATTCCTAGATTGCATGAATATTATTTACAAACTGCATGAACTATGGGAATGGTCATGATTAAACGAAATCCGTGGCCAGCTAATTGGCCACCTTAGTTCAGTTCACACATCCTCATGGAGTTCAAATGAGCCTCGTTTGATTCAAACCGCAGATCGTATACGCAGTCAACACGTGTGGGGGCCATCAACTCGGGAAGAAAAAGCTCATAACCGGTAGTGGTGGTGGCGTATAATGGGAATGAGGGAGGTGATGGCAGTTAGGTGACATGAAGAACCATAATGACACTGGCGTAGGACCAATGGTCCGGATGGGGATAACGTACCCATCCAGCCACCTCACCTCCTCACCACGGATTATGCCATCAGTTAAGTACAGTGTGGTCTAAGCCTCCACCACCCTTTGTTTCATTTTCATTTACGAAGTTCTCGACTGCAATACTCACCTACCACTTTTAGAATAGCGAACCAGTCGTTTTCTGCCAGTTTTTTCCAGTTTTGCAAAACCCTCCCACCTATTGGGCTCTGCAGGACACTACTACGTTCTACAGGAGTAGGGACACCATCTACAGGAGACTTCCTACAGGAAGGGCAAAGAGTGGCTCTGCAGAAGGGAAATCAGAGATTTTTGTCAAATTCGAGCTTGAAAAGAGGTATGCTCGAGAAAATGATCTGCATATGATATATTTATATAAGGTGGTGGATTAAAAATATAGTATTGGGTTGAAAAAAAAGGAAAGTGAAGCTTAAAAGTCTGCCTGTATTTTTCTGAGTTCTACACAGTCTCTCCATTTTCTTCTCTGCATTCAAAATCTATCTTTTTCTTCCTCACATTCTTTTGTAAAAAAGGGGGATGCAACCATAGAAACCAACCTGTGAAAAAACGAATTTGCAAGTCTGTCTATTCTCTGAAGAAAAAACATTGTGTTATATATTCTTTGTTCTGTCAAAGTATTGATTTTTTCCAAAAACTGAGAAGCAAATTCAAGTTAAAAATAGTTTGAAGAAAGGGAAAAATTGCAAATTGATGTTGTGAAGAAGAAGCACACGGGAAAATTCCCTCTCTGGTAAGAAAAAAACAAAACTCAGTTGTCCCTCTGTTTCTGGTTTTGGAAATTATTGCCTCCTTCCTCACTTGAGCATTTTCAGAAACCACTAAAAACACCATGCTAGGAGGTTTTATGAGGAAAGAGCCTTTGAACTCCAACAAATTGCATGAGTACCCTCAGGTGGTGGCCCTCTTCACTAGGGAAAACTGGATGTCCTTCTTAAAGAGAATTCATGGTTGTGACGAAGAGGTGACTGAAGAATTTCTACTGTCCT
Organism: Pinus tabuliformis; assembly: GCA_031772625.1. Classification (NCBI taxonomy): domain Eukaryota; kingdom Viridiplantae; phylum Streptophyta; class Pinopsida; order Pinales; family Pinaceae; genus Pinus; species Pinus tabuliformis. The sequence goes on from CM062813.1 coordinate 736,261,481, forward strand.
TGAGACCCCATTCCGAAACACATGCTACAATCAGTTTCAGGGGTCTGACCCTAGAGCTTACACCAGATTTTATTAGCAGAATCACAGGGCTTCCACTTTGGCTCCCCTAGAACAAAGAAGAAAAACCATTGGGACAGGTTGCTAAAAAGACATTTTTTTAGCCTGATGAGAATCCTGTAGAGGATAAGAATGGGGTCAGAAGGACAATATTACCTCCTCCATGGAGTGAGGTCAACTACCAAATCATGAAATATGTCACTTGTGAAGGAAGATTCAATATAGTTTATGGTTATAACTTCAAGTTATTGCATGAGTTGAGATATGGGATGGACCTATCTGCAGCTAGGAAACTTAGTCTCCCATATTTCCTCCTCCAATATTTTGATAGAATGTGGCACCAAGTTAAATGCAGGGATCCCAAACTAGCTGGCCCACCATGGGTTCATCAAATTGTTGGTATAAGATGCCCTGCACACATACACCATCCCTATAGCATGGGAAATTTTCAGGAACATGTCCAGAGAAGATGACATCAAAACTCTTACTGATGATATTAGCCCATATAGCAGTGAAGAGGAGGAGTAGATAGGGGAACTTGAGAAGGAAATTCATGAGGAGGAAAAGGATATCCAAACAAAAGGAAAAACAGAGGAGAAATAGAAAGAAGAGGAGAAATTTGACAAAACCACAGTTCAACCTAAGGCAGAAAAGAAAACAGCTCCAAAAACAGAGAAGAGGAAGAGGACAAAGGCTGAGAAGAAAAAGCCTAAGAAAGTCCAGAAAAATACTACCACGGCAAAGGTAGGGACTCAGCAAGAAAAGGAGAAAACACCACCAGAGGCAGTAGAGACAAAAGAAAAAACAACAGACAGGAAAAATTGTAGGAGATGAAGGAGAAGAACAGTAGGAAGAAACATCCCCTGAAACACTGGCAAGGGAAGCAGTAGTTGTGCTTGATGCATTAAGCACTCTAGAAAAACAAAAGGATAAAAGAAAAAGGCAAACATATATGTATTTCACTGCCAGGAGGAGCACTAGGATTAAGGTGGGCAAGCCCCAACCAACATCAAAAGAACCCATTATCATTGGGGATGCAACTACTGAAAAGAAGGAGGAATCTCCCTCCAAGATCTCTATCACCTACGAGAGAGGGAGTCCCAAAACCTCCACCTGGAAGGAAAGAATCAAATTGATGGACTCCAAAGGAGTCCTATAAGAAGCTCAAACCTCTCTACCGGAGACATTGGCCAAGCTTAAAGAAACTGAAAAATTGGAAAAGCAGGCAGAATAACAGTCACAAGAGGAAGTGGACAGGAAAGCCAGTTTCCATGACAAAGAGGAAGACATCACATCAGAGGCTTGGGATGTCAGGGAAGCTGTTAAATCTATTAAAGATGAAGAACTGAATTAGTTGCTAAGAGGATGAGCAACCCATTCAGCAGGGGGTGATGATGAGCCCCAGAAATGGGTAACTCTATGGGCTCATCCTGCCTATCATTTTCGTTTAATCCACCATTCTCAATAGTTTTGTGCATGTTTTTGAATATATTTATGTCAATAGAGTGAATGGGGATAATCAATTTGCCACATAGTCTAATGAGTGTTTATTGCAGATTTTTGGACATTTTTTGGACAAGGACCAGGAATTTATGAGCAGATTGGCAGCCAAACTCGAGAAAACATGGTTGAGGACTTATAGGAGGGTTGTCTACTTCATAATGACCGCTTCCTCAAGTTCTCCATCAGCAGCTCGGAGTACAAAGGCCCACAAATGATGATTCCAAGGGGTAGCCAAGCAAGTCTAGTAGAGCTGCTGTTATCTTCAGTTTTAGGCAGCCGAGTTCCTTAAGTTTAGGAGGACTGTTGGGAGTCCCCACTTGTATAAATAAGAAGGCTTCAAGCCTTAGTAGGTTAGCCATTTCATATTAGATTTTAACACTTTTGTGCAGCTTTGTACTCAGCTCATTTTCGAGCTCTTTTTGAAGACAACTTTGTGATGTAACTGCTACTTTTGGATAAATGAATATGAATTAAGTTTTGAACCAACATTGATCCTCTCTATAGGGTTGATGCTCTTGGGTTAGGGCCCAACCCAAGATTCCCAACACCTCGTTTGTGTATTTATATGATTTTTCTTGCATTCATGAGATAATTTCTATTGTTTAGGTTACATCTTGCTTTGTTAATTAGGTTGCTTTTGATGGTTAGAATAGTTGTTCTTGCTTCAAGTTGACTAGATAGTTTGCTACAGTAATAGAAAAAGATCCAAAAAGACTACCAGCAGGTCTTGATCTCCTTTCTCCCTCCTTGGGACCATGATTTGAGGTCAAGGCACTACTACTGCCACCAAAAACACAATCTTTGCTCTTCCAATGCAATTGCTAGTGTGATATTTTGAGTTGGAGAAGTTGATATCAATTTGGATTCACATGCTTAGATCCTTTCTTGTTCATTTACCATGGATTTCTCGCATAATTTTCTATCCATAAAGTTCTGTTTAGCATTTCTCTAGTTTTAGGTCAGATTTTAGGTCAAAATAGACAAAACTCTGTTTTTCGGTTCTTGCTTGGGTCAGTTTTGAGAAGTAAGTGTGCAGCTCACTTGTAGAACATTCCAGCTTATCATTCCTCCATAACACAGCCTGTACCAGTTCATCTCTCAAGATTTCCCCACTCATTCGCCACATTTCGCCAATCTGCCCTAATTTCTGCATTTTTCTACAAAGTTGCTTTCTTGACCTTTGAACAAATCCAACCATCTCCTTCATTCCTAATCTTCATTGATAGAGTCCTAGACCCCTCAACACCTCCATCCAGCCTTCATTTCCCTTTTCCCATCATTTTTCCACCTTCAAACCTCCAAAAACCACTTTCGGCCTCCTCCTGTAGATCCTCTTGTAGAACCTCCTGTAGATCCCCTGCAGCCTCCTGTAGAAGTTCATGCGAGTGATTTTTCAAAGTCTGATCACAATGGAAGTCTCCAGAAGGGTACTAGGGACTTCTTAGGACCTCTTCACTCCTTTCTCACCATCTACAAAAGCCAACTGCATCTTCCTTTGCCAGCGAACCCCTACACAATTATAACCAGTCAAATCACAAGTATAATAATTCCACATAAAAATACTCAAAAGTACAAAAAAACTATTTCTTCTCATTTCTCTTTAGAAGTAGTTTAAATATATGAAATTTACCTTTTCAGTAGTTAATGGCACCCATTTCAGCAATTTCCATCTCTTTTTTTGCAAAATTAGGGTTTGATAGGGTTTATGTTTCATTTCAGTTTTCCTTCTCTTTCTGCAAGTAGAATAGCCCCTGTAGAGTTAGCTTCCTTCCATCACAGTAAAAGCTTCCTCTGATAACTCATAGAAGTTGGCTTAAGCTCGTAGCGAACTTGTGCCAGCTGATCAAGTGACAGCCTACAGTAAGAGCTAGTACCTGTGCATATAGCACCGTCGCTTCCAAGTTTGTTACGAACTACCGGGTTGATAAAAGTAAAGAAGGAAGCCCCGGGAGTTGCAACATTATTGCTGCAATACTGGAGCTCACTCGAGCACCCCATAGTTATGATAAGGGGATTAGGGGCTCGCTTATCACAACATGTAAGCCCAAACGAATTTAATTCCTTAGCCAAAGGGGCCTAAGGGTGTAGTTCTAGGGGCACTGAGACCAAATTTTTTGGGTTCATAGAATTAGAAGAAGTGGAATGGCATGAACAAAAAGGTGGGAGGTATATCTTACATTGTATTGAACAAGGCAAGGGTATACAAGTGTAGCATGGATGGGTAGAAGTGGGAGGTCCAAGAATGGTTTACTAAGATCTATAATCCTATCATTAGAGAATGAGAATGGGGCTTAAGACATGACGTCATAGGGGTTAGGGGGCTTAGAGGGAGGTAGTAAGAGTAATTGATAGAGGAACCCCCAATAGTGGTCATAAGGAGATTAGGGGCCCAATTTTCATAACCCATAAGCCCTTAACCAAAGACCATTATATTCCTTATTCTCTTAGCACCCAATCCATAATCCATTAAACCCTACACTCATAACTCATAAACCAATAACCCTTTGATCCATTAAACCTTAAATCACTAACCACTAACCTAGAATCTATGTACCCCCTAATACTTAACCCCTTATCTTCTTAACTCATGGCCATTAACCAATAAACCCTCAACCCATAACACCTAAATGTCACAACCCCTTAACCAATAACATCTAAATCCCTTAAGTATTAAGCCCTTAACCCCTAAATCCCTTGATTCCTTATCCCTTAGGCCTTAAAACTTAACCGCTAAGGCCCTTAACCACTAAGCCCCTAACGCGAAAAAAAAACACCTCAAACCAACACACTAACCATATAGGAGAATCCTTCACCTCTTATCTAAGCATATTGGTACCATTTGATTTTTTCATAACTAGGTATTGGTATTGAAGGCATGTGTTTGTGGGTAATGTCATTATTACCATGTATACTAAATGTAGAAAAATTAGATAATTTTAAAAGCATCAATTTAAATTTCTCACAATATCTACACTTCATGTTACGATGGATCTTGTATTTCTCTCCCATATAAGGAGTTGGCAATGAATGAATCATTCATAAAGACAAGGCTCTCCCATATAAGGAGTTGGCAATGAATGAATCATTCATAAAGACAAGGCCTATTTATCCCTAATGAACAAGGAGTGAACCCTCAATACAAATATTTTGTTTGCTAAAAAAACTCATTCGTGTCAACGTAGAATACTATACATACGAAAAAATAAAATGACATTATCCACATCAATGCTTGAAATAGCCTCACATTAGGCATGAGTGGTGAGTGAGGGAGTTAATGTTGGGCACTATTAAAGTGACATCATGTTTAAATTGTTTTTACATCATGAGGTTGTTATCCAATAGGTTTAATGTATCATCACAAGGGAGTTGTTGGGTCCTTCATTTTTTTGGAAAATTTTGATCAAAAAGTGGTTGCAAAAAAGAGAAAGGGAGAGTCAGAAAAAGAGTGCCTAAAGTGATCCAAAATTTGCGATGGAAATAATAAAATTGCAAGCCAAAAAAGGGTAAATGAGCCAAGTGGTTATCTTGGAAATCATCAAGTAAGTGCAATAGAAGAATTTACAGCATCAAGTGAAAATGAAATAGAATTGATCAGGTCAATGTATATCTAAAGTGCTGGCAATGTTGTTGTGTTGCAGTGTTGTTAGTTGGCATTGATGTCAACCTAGTAGCATGAGTTTCAAATGATTGTTGGTGCATATGCGTGTTTGGTACTGCTATTGGCCATGTTTGATTATGGGTGTTAATGCATGAACTAGATGGTATTGTTTTGTGTGTGGATGTTATGGTAGATGAGGATTTCAAGGTTGTGAAGTTTGGGAGAGGCTTGGGATGAGAAGAAATTTGATTTTTCCTATACCCTACCCTTGCTATTCAAACTTAGTATTTTCCATCTGTATTTGTTCGAGGATTGATGTGGTCAGTTTCCTATATATGTGTGTGTGTCGGTCTGGGTCAAGTGTGTTGGGTAAATTGGTTGGATAAGAGTGTGAGAGAGTTCAATAGTGTTTAATAGAGCTTATTCTACAACTGTAGCTGAGTTGACTGGTGTTCTTGTCATATTTTATATATAGATTAGAGAGGTTGTTGGGTTTTTCATGTTGAGTAGATTTTAGAACCCAATTTGAAATATTATGAGACGTGGTTCGAATGGAGAAGTTGGAGGTGTACAAGCTTCATGCTAGTAGATACTAGTAGATAATGCATATAGGAGAAGGCATCTTCTAGCGGGTAATTAAGCATATTGGAATTAGTATCTCCATCTAATGGTGGTTGGATAGTCCAGTGTTAGTTGGGTGAGGCTCGTTGGTTGTGGAGGCTTCCAATAGATAGGTGTCCATAGAGTCATGTTAGTAGAGTATTCCAAAATGTTGGTGCTATCAAACTTTCATAGGAGTCAAGTATTTGAGATAGTGGCTGTTAGGTACTCCGTGTATAAATTTGTTCAACTATTAATAGAATATTAATGCAACAACAACAATAGGTGGTTTTTTTCTTTGGAGGGGGTTTTCCACCAGAACACTTGTGTCATATTGTGTGCATGTTTTTGATGTTTTTCATGGTGTTTTTCTATGTTGATTTTATCCTAGTTTCATATGTTTAGCTAATGGGTTACTGATTCTTGGTTGTTTTGATAAAAATATTTAAAAAGGAAAATAAACCCTAGTACTATAGATTCACCCCTCCCCCCCCAGTAATGAGCTCATTTCCAACAATTAGTATCACAATGGGTTCTCTCAATGGAGCTTGATCACTCAAGTGTAGATCTTGGGATTATGGAAAAGAACAAGAGGAAACAATGTCAGAAGAAGAAAAGCTACAAACAAGCCAAGGGTGTTGCAAATCTTGAAGAACCTATCCTCCTTGAAAAAGGTATGGTTGGCAATATTTTCAGCCATGAACATTTTGTTTCTTGTTGTCAATCTAGTGATGATGATTTTGGGGTTATAGAAGAAGAATATAATCAGTGTTTTCAACTCGATTCCTCAAGAGGTGAGGATGGTGTATTTCCAGTGTAGGAGTTTCAAGATGAAGAGCTTAGGAGACGAGTGACCCTTGAAGCCAAATAAAGTTCAAGAAAGGCTGAAAGAGAAACTCTCATTAGAAAACACAAATCTGAAGAAACTTCTTGAGATTCTTAAGGAGAGAGAGTATGCCTTCAAAGAACAAAAAAATGATCTAAAAAATAAATTGGAGAAGGCAACGAAGACTGAAGAGGAGAATAGAAGTCATATTAAGGATCAAAAACTAATGTGAAAATTTAGAAACATAAATAAAAGAAAGTGGGTTAACCATAAAAGGAGAAAAAGAGGAAAAAAATTAAAATCCCAAAGAGAAAACTTTGAGCAGCAATGAGGAAAACCACCATCAAAATCAGGAAGCAAAGAATGAAACAAGAAGAGGTATGAGAAATGTTAGGTGCTTTAGCTATCAAGAATTTGGACACACTTCAATAAAATGTAAAAGAAGAAAGAAAAGACTTTCCCAACATAAGAAGTAGTCAAATGAGGAGAATTCTTAATTAGTTCCATAAGTTTCCAGGTACAAAATTTTCTTTTATGGGTTATATTACTTATGTAATGATTTCAAGGATAAATCTATTGATTGTAGGGTTCATGGCACGAGGAGTAGAAATAAGATCAACATAAGATTTGAATCAATTCTTCCATTTCTTGGGAACATTAGATGTTATATTTGTGATAACTTAGGCCATAGAGCCAAAGATTGTATATTGTTCGTGGTTTTGAAGGGATCTAGCCAACAAATAAGAATCTGAAGGAGAAAAAGAAAGACAGATGGAGATCAAACTAGAAAGTAAATGATTTGGATTTGGAAAATAAAGAAGAAAAATTAAAATTGAAGCCAACTCAGGGGGAGCATAAAGCAGAAATTGTACAATTTTATGGGGAGCTCCTCCAAGAAAAGAGAATCTCATTAGCAACTAGTGTAATTTTTATTACTCTAAGTTATCCCTGTGTGTTTTTGAATGGCATTTAATCAAGAATTATGAGGTAAGTTCAATGATGTACCTCAAAGTCTTTTCCGCAAAAACAAAAATTGAACTTCATGATGTATACCTGCAATCAAAATGAGTAAGTCAGCACACAATAGATAATAGAACATTGAATCAATAATAATAAAAAATTGGTTCATGGCAAAAAAAAAAAGAGATCGATCAGTGGGATGTCCCTTTCTGAGTGCTATTTATAGAAGATGCAAACTATTAAGAAATTTGTTGATTGAAGGAGCTCTTAAGAACTTGTGGTCAGAATTTGTTAAGTGAGAGTGCAACTGATTCTTGGATGCCAAGCTAATGTTATCGATTTGGTCAATGGATGTCCTAAAATTTAATAAATTGATCTGGGCAGAATGCATGTGCACATGCACAGAAAAATACCATGGGTGAAAGCCAAGTAAATCACCCATAGTAACCACCATTGTATATGTTCAGCCAAAAGATTGATAAATTGTGAATTATTCGAGTCGCAAAAGTCATGGGAATGGAGTTATACATCTAATGTGCCATGCAATAAGTTGTGCATTCGATTTCGTCTTTGATTTAATACAGCTAATGTTATGAAATGCATTAACGATTGAAGGAGTGGTCAAAACATTTCAAATTTGAAACAAGTTCATTGCCTCCATATGAATGTATGAATACACTGGTTTTTCATGGTAGTGGTGTTTTTAATGATCATCATTCTGGTTCAATCTCCAATTTAAGCAGAGCCTAATTATTGGTTTGATCTAGTTCATCTTCAATTCTAGAAAATTGATTGCTACATACTTCATGTTGTGAGGATGGTATGGTTGCATTGAGATGAGTTCTCAGCGTTTCATTTAATTAATCTTTCAAGAAGACACATACATCATTTGAATAGATCTTTCTTCCTGTGATCCACTAGTGCAATGAGCAGCTTGCAACTGTATGCACCTCTTGTATTTTTTTTGAGAGAACTTAATCCAAGAAATCAATTTTGAGAAGCCGGACACCTTAGAGTTGGGTGTTGTCTTCATGGCCAGAGAATTGGAAATATACAAAGATCTATCAAAGGTAGCATTGATTCTTGCAGTGGAATTGAAGATAAAGAGTCAGAAAGTAGGATAGTGAGTGGCCTATTGATTAAGGTTTCAGTTTCATATGTTTCTCTTACAATAGAATATGATTATAACATAAATAAATATTCAAAAACTTTTGGAGAGATTTGTATATGTTTTTGTTTTGGCAAAAGATAATGGTAGGGAGTCTTGATTGTGATCATCAACATGAATACAAATTGGATAGATGGGGTTATCCCACTAACACCAAATTAGAAGTGTGCATTTTGTACATCAATACGAGCAGGTTCTGAGTTATGAAGCATTAGGGAAAGGCTTGGGTTGTTTTTGATGAAGTGTCAGCTGCTACTAACGCACTCTAACCAGTGCAAGATAAACCAATAAAAATACAAATTCAGTCGCCATTGCAAAGGCTGATGGCACTTATGTTCCTAGGGAAAAACAAAGGAGAGAAGATGAGAAGGGTTGAATCTTTGCTACATTTGATTATAAATGAACTCAACAAAATCAACGTGGAAAATCTTGATGGTATATTATAAAGAAACATTCATAAAAAATATTTGAGATCTCCTTTATAGGCACAATATATTTACAAATGTATGACACTTTTTTAGTATTATTGGTTCGAAGTTGAGATTAGTGAAGAAATGTCTTAATGGAGTGACGGTTCAAACCAAACCTTAGATTAAGACTCTATTCCTATTTTCTAGGGTGTTGTTTCAACTTCCGATGAATTATATATTCATCATGTAATTATTGTAATTGACATAGTGTGTTCTACAGAGGCAGTCTTATAGGTGGTGTTCCACACCTGTGAGCTGCTCAGGTTTATTTAATAAATTTGATTATGATATTTTTATTTTTGACATGGTATCAGAGCTACAGGGCTGAGGATGACCTGTAACCCTGAGTGGAGGCTGAAATTTGACCAGCATGGTTGGAGGGCAATCAGCGCAGGATTTCTGGCCATAGTTGCGCCGATTCAGTTCTGGCCTTACATGATCTTTTATTCTCCAGAACGGCACGAGTCGACCGTTTTTTAATCATGCCAACCTTGTGAAGTCTGTGTGAAGAGGAGGAAGCCTCGATATTTCATCTGCCGCATGAGGAGATATTGGCATCTTGGCATCGGACAACGAAAAAGTCGATTGATCTACAAGGACAAAAGACAAGTCAATTGATCTCTTGTGTCAGAAGATCTTGGCATCTTGACATCGATATTCAATTTGAATCCAATTTCTTACGTGACGAGATCGTGAAGAGGAGGAGATCATGAGGCTTTTCTCGGTGTGTTGAGGTGTGTTCTAGAAATCCGTGTGTTGAAGCATTGATCGTTGTGTAGAATCCATGTTCGATCCTTAGCTAGATCATAGCCTATGGGTGGAGAGAATGCCACATCGCGGCGTGGGGGTGGAGAGAAGTCTATCCCAATCCTTGTTGTGGCATGAGCAGCCAATGTGAGTGACCTACATGAGTGCGTGAGCAACCTGCACAATTGCTTGAGAAGCCAGTGTGAGCGGCCTGCCAGATCAACACTGGTGCGATCAGGAAATTGATGGGAGTTAGTGTCCAGGTCCTCTAGATCTCAATTGATGAAGTGATTGGGGATGGCGATGAGTTGGAATTCTACCTGGGAGTAGTTTAGGCTTCATTCCCTATTTCCAACTTCTACATATGTCCTTAGTGTGTCTGTGGGCTCGAATGCACGGTTCCTAAGCTCAGGTCCGAAATATTTTAATTAAATAATCAAATTAAAGAAATGGGGGGTGAGTGGTGGCCAAGATAAGTTCGGTGAAAGGAAAAGGATTTTCCTAGCTTTAAAAAGAGCACGCAAGAGATTGAATTTTTTTTTTTAATTAAGTTTTTAACTAAAGTTTTTTTAATTATTTAATTAAAAAAAAGGGGAGTGGCTCTTTATTTGATAAAGGGGGGTGGTTGTTTAAAAAAAAAAAGGAATTGAAGTGATCTTCTAAAAAGGGGAGGATTTGGGCTCAGACTTTTTCTTAGATCTGGCATTTGTAGTAGTTTTGAAGATCTGGGGTTGTTTTATTTAAATTGCTTGGGTTGAAGTTTTTTTTTATTCATTCAAGATGAATAATCAGTTAGTAGAAGCATACCTAAATGAGAATAACAAGCTGGATGGATCTAAATATTTTGGTTGCAAATTTAAGCTGCAGACCTTGCTTGAGGGACACAATGCATGAGAAATTGTGAATAATGATGAGGTGAAGCTAAACCTAACTGTAGGAGGAACAACAACAACAATCCAAGACTGGGACAAGCGGGAGATTAAGGCGAGAATGCTCCTGAAATTGTTGGTCAAAGATTGCGTTATTCCCCATATCTGTGACTGCAACACTGCACCAGAAATATGGAAGACACTCAAGGATCTCTATGAGGTCAAGAACACCAATTGATTGTTGTTCTTAAAGAGAAATATTCTCTCCAACAAGTTGGAGGAGAATGAGACAGTTGTAACATTTATTGTGTGGATCAAGGAGCTCAGGAACAAGCTGGGTGACATCGGTGAAGTTGTGTCAGATACAGATTTAGTCATGATTACTATGAATGGTATGACTGATGAGTATCAGATGTTCATCATTCACTTGAATGCAAGAGAAAAAGCCCCCGTGTTTGAAGAACTGACAGGGATCCTCATGCAAGAGGAGGAAAGGTGACTAACTCATAAACCTCAAAGTTCAGATCTAACCTTAATGGCGAAGAAGAATCCCTTCAGAGGAAAGCCAAATGTAGCACAGAAGAGCAATGTAGCCCCATAGAGAAAGATTCCCCCACCTCAAGGTACGTCTTTCAATAGAAATGACTCTACGAACAAATGTTTTTATTGTGGTAGAACTGGCCATATAGCCAGATATTGCATGAAGAAGAAGTTTGATGAAGTCTAGAAGAGACATAAACAACATGTAGGTCATTTTGCTAATGAGGAACAAAGTCAGAACCTCAGACTCTTCATATATGACATTGTGCTTTCGGCTAAGGATGATGAAGCAGATACATAGTTTTTGTACTCAGGTGCATTCATCTGCATGACAGAGAACAGACAGTGGTTTGAAGACTTCAAAGAGACCAGCAGTGGAGCAAACATCTATCTAGGTGATGATAGAGGGTACCAAATCAAAGGTTATGGTAATATTCCTATTGTTTTTCCTAATGGAAATATTAGACATATTCATAATGTGATGTATGTACCTGAGATCAAAAAGAATCTGATCTCTGTCTCTACAATAACTTATCAAAATCTCAAGGCAGATTTTTATAAATCATATTGTGTTATTAAAGACTTGTTGGATCGTATGAAGCCTATTGCATTAGGTATTCATGTCAGAGCATTATTCAAGCTAAATGTCAAAAGTGCATGACATCAAGCATTGACATCATCTGCCATGACTACAGTGGACTTATGGCATCAGAGGTTCAGCCATATTAACTTCAATGATCTACTTCTATTACAGAAAAGAGGTATGGTTGAAGGTCTTCCTATTTTAAAACCCATTTATATTGATTGTGATTCATGTGCACTGGGGAACTTGCACAAAGATGAATTTCATAAGAATTCTGATAGAAGGAGGAGAGATATACTCGAGTTGGTACACAGAGATTTATGCAGGCCTATGCAGACAAGGTCATTAGTCGATGCATACTATTTTTTACTATTTATTGATGATTGTACTAGATTTACTTGGGTGTATTTCCTTATGAAGAAGAGTCACAGTTTGAATACTTCAAGGAGTTCACAATTATGGTTGAAAAGCAAACATGTAAATGCATCAAGATTCTCCACTCATATCAAGGGGGAGAGTACAAGAAAGATTGTGTCCTCAAATACTGCAAAGATTATGGGATACATCAGAAGTTTACAGTACCCCACACTCCTCAACAAAACAAGGTTGCAGAGAGGAAGAACAGAACCCTTGTGGAGTGTGCTCGCAGTATGTTAAAAGGTAAGAATCTTTCTAGTGGTTTTTGGGCTGAAGCGATTAATACTGTAGTATATCTAAAGAATAGGAGTCCAACAAGAAGTTTATATTTCAAATCTCCTTTTGAAACTTTATTTGGCTATAAGCGTATAGTTAAGAATTTAAGATTTTTTGTCTCTAATGCCTTTGCGCATGTCCCAAAGGAAGATTGAAAGAAACTGGATTCGAAGGCCATCAAATGTATTCTTGTTGGGCATTGTACATAATTTAAGGCTTACAAACTCTTTAATCCCTCTACTCATAAAGTTTTTGTGAGAAGAGATGTAGTGTTTCATGAGAAGGTTAATGATGGAATCCATGAGAGTGCTAATGAAGAATGCCGTATACCCTTGTTGGTCGAAGAAGGAAGTGTTGAAGCAGGTGACAACAATGAGCAGCAACAATAGAAGCAACATGAAGGGAAAGAAGATGATTTAGTTGTCAGGCCAAGTCCACAAAAGGATGATGAGACAAGGTTTGAAGCTACCCCACCACTCAAGAGATCAGGTAGGAATATTTAGTTTCCAAAAATATGTAGGGAAAATTCGTATATAACTAGTATGATTAATGTTTTTGAACCCTATAGTTATAAAGAAGCCAGTCAATATAGTCAATGGAGGGCTATTATGGAAGAGCAATATGAGTCAATCCTCAAAAATAAAACTTGGGATTTAGTTAAACTACATGAAGGAAAACAACCCATAGGATGCAAATCACTGTATAAGCCTTAATTTAAAGCAGATGGGAGCATAGATAAGTATAAATCTAGGTTGGTTTAAAAGGGGTATTCACAGAAAGAAGGCATAGATTATGATGAAACATTTTCCCCCGTAGCTAAATTAAACAAAATCAGAATGATAATTTCTTTAGCTACAAAACACCATTGGATGATTCACCAGCTAGATGTTAAATCTGCATTTTTAAATGGGGACTTAAAAGAAGAAATCTACTTAGTGCAACCTGAGGGGTTTGTCAAACAGGGTAAGAACATTTAGTTTGCAGGTTGAAGAAAGCCTTATGTGGACTAAAACAGACACCTAGGTCATGGTATGACAAAATTGATTCATTTTTCCTGTAGCATGGTTATAAAAGGAGAAAAAATGACCCTAATCTTTATACTGTGTTTGATAAAGAGGGAAGGATTGTTTTGATTTCTTTATATGTAGATGATCTAATCATTATAGGGGAACGTTGATAATCTCATTAAAGAAGTCAAGGAGCATATGTCACAAGTATTTGAGATGAAAGACCTTTGAGAGGTACATTACTGTTTGGGTTTGGAAGTCTAGAGGGATTCTAGACAAAATTTTCTATCACATACTAATTATGTCAGGAGCTTACTGGAAAAGTTCAAAATGGATCAGTGCAAAGCTGTAGCAAGACCTCTACAACAAAATTTAAAACTTCAGAATGGTGATGGATCCAAAGAGGTAGATGCAACTTGGTATAGACAGCTGGTTGGGAGTCTAATCTACTTGATTACAACTAGGCCAGATTTGGCTTATGCAGTCAATGCATTGAGCCAATTTATGTCAAAGTTCCTTGAGAGCCATTCGGTTGCAGAAAAAGGTGTTTTAAGGTATCTCCAGGGAACCTTACATTTTGGTATTGTTTATAATGATTTGTGTGATGTTAGATTGACATGTTTTTCAGACTCCACTTGGGCTCTAAATGTAGATGATAGACGATCCATAACATGCTATGCATTTAGCATTGGATCTAGGGTCATTACCTGGAGTAGCAAAAAGAAAAACACAATATCCTTTTCTTCTGCAAAAGTTGAATATCAAGCTATGTGTGCAGCAACATGCGAAGCAGTTTGGTTGAGGAGACTTCTCCTTGATGCTGGAGACGAATATAAGGTTGCAACAGTGATCAAATGTGACAACTAGAGCTCCATCAAACTTGCAAATAACCCAGTATTTAATAGGAACACAAAGTATATCGATACACAATTTCATTTTGTCAGGGAGAAAGTTCAGTCAAAAGAAATCCATATTGAGTATTCTAATAGTTGTGACAATGTTGTTGATATTTTTACCAAACCTCTTGGTGGAATCAAGTTTGAATTGTTTAGGGAAGTATTAGGCATATGTGTGAATCCATTTCTCCATTAAGGGGGAGTGTTGAGATTAATGAAGAAATGTCTTAATGGAGCGACAGTTCAAACCGAACCTTAGATTAGGAGTTTGCTCCTGTTTTCTAAGGTGTTGTTTCAACTTCCTAATTGTGTGAGAATTATATATTCATCATGTAATTATTGTGATTGAGAGAGTGTGTTCTACATATGGAGTGTTACAGGTGGCGTTCCACACCCGTGAGTTGCTCAGGTTTATTTAATAAATTTGATTATGATATTTTTGACATTATGCATGTCATTCATAAAAAGTGGGAGACAAAGTGTGGTTTCATGTGAATGCGGATGTTTAACAAAGTGGAAATTCTTGAGCGTTGCTTGTGTTTTTAATAGTGCGTGATCAGATCTCAGGGAGGTTTAATAACAAATTTTGGATTATGAAAGGTGTAAACATGTATAGTTTGCACATTTATCCACTAAAATTCCATTCATGATTCATAAAGTAGGCTTTATATGAAAAATTTATGGCGATAATTTGCAAAGTCCTCATGGGCTGTTATGATCTCCTTTGTTTGATTTATACATATTCATGAGACAAACATCCTATCTATGCCAATCATTTTGCAACATATTTCGATTAAGAAATTTTCGACAATACCTTGCATCCTATGTACGAATGTTGTGAATGATTGAGGCTCAATTGGGTATAAAATTTCAAGCGTAATAAGTTTCAAAAGCAATTTGTGAACCTATAGTATGGTGTGATTTTCTGTTGTCCATCTAGAATTCAAATAGATGGTTTTGATAAGACTTATATTAGTATATTTTTCATATTTTCCAAAACAATTTGCATGGAGCAACAAGAGATGCTAGTTGTTGCTTGTTGACAGAGTATTGTGATCAAAAGAGTGTGCATCCTCTTACATATGCATATGAATCAATGCTAAGTTAATTGAAAATCTAGTATGTATGTGGATTTCAGTGATTAGAGACATGGCACATGCAAGTTAGAAACATCATTTGCAAATCATCAAATTACACATAAACAAGAGATATTCATCTATAGTTGACGATGTTGAGATGGAACACATGCTCTTTTTTAGTTAGTACCATGGTGATGTGCATGATTTGTCATTTAAATTTCCCTTGTATATAATGTGGTGCTTCCATGTCTCAGAACAAATGTAATAGCGAAATTAGGGTTTTTTGGCATGATAGGGAACCTTGCACTTCAACTCATGTTTTTATTGTCATATTTGTCAATTAGGTGTCTTGCAGGTGAGATGTACACTTATAGCAAGCAAAATCATTGTGGGAGTAGTGTGATTAGAGATTATAATTTGAAGAGTGAGAATGAGACCCTTTTCAGAGACAGATATAGATTGAGGTAGAATGGAGTCATAGTGCATGACTAATCAAAGGTAGAGACAAAGTATGATGGTTGAATTTGTATGAAAAATATAGTTGTTATATTTTTATTATGACAGTATTTTTGCAAAGGCCGGAGACCAACAACAAGAGTTATGTGTTGGTATTTTGTATACTAAAATATGTGTATTGCAATGAAGGAATTACAAAGTATTTGATGATGTAATGATTTGTATACATGTTTTATATTTATGATGAAGCCTTGTAATAATGAAAATGTTGAGTCTTATCATGATCTATCCTTGTATTTTCTACTAGGAGAGTTGAGCAGATTGTCCGTTGTATTGGAAATTGTAATGGCGCTAAGAGGTTTTAGTTCAGTGTGTATGTGAGCTTGGATGACATTGTCATAGTCTTGTATTTTGATGATGAAGTCTTGTAAAAGTGTGTGTGAATTATGTTGGTCATTTTCATGAAAATAATTATTCAACCATGTAAGCACACATTAGTGAAAATCAGTATTTGGTTTTCATAGCTCCATTGCATTAGGTGAAAGATGTAAATATTGAGTCCTTGGAGTCTTTGGAGTCATTTGTTTGCTACATCCATGTAAAATTCTTATGCAACCCTGTAATTTATTGTCAAATCTTTTGTTCAAGAGTCGGTCCTTTGGTCCATAAGGTGACGCCTTTAGTAATAGGGCTTTTATTGCAGGATGATGACGATGATGATGATGCTTAGGGGGCATGTCCAGTGTATGGTTGTTGATCATCTATGGTTGTTGTGATACTGCTTGAGGGTGAATGGTAGGTTGTGTTATTGTTTTGTCCTTTCTATTGTGCTACAGTGAGGAAAACATGGTTGAACAAAGGATGATGTTATTGCTCAGTGAGTTAGGAGAGAGAATGTTTCTATTGATGGTCATGATATGTTCTTGATGTTTGAGTTGAATGACAATGTTCTTGATGGAGCCACTGTTTCAGTTTGTTGTTGATGTTGTTATGTGTTGGTGATTTTATTTGCGGCTACTTCTATGACATGGAGAGTGTTCTGTTGCTCCTTCAAGAGAGATTACTACTACTGTTTGGTGTTATGTTTCCATGGGGAGTGAGAGATATTGTTGTTTGTTGATACTTTGTGATTAGATCCAACTAGTGTCTAAGGGGAGTCTAGTTGACTATTTAACTATGGATATCATTGATGAGATTATCCCTTTGCCATTGATGTCAAAGGCAGAGTGTTTGAGGTCATCAGTTTTTGAGGTCAGTGTTAGTTTGATGGTTTAGTTAGGGTTTCCATCAATGGCAAAGGGGGATATTGTTGGCATTATTTTTGTGAGCCATGATTGATTTTAGGTGTTAGTGCAGGGACTAGGTGATATTCTATTTTGTGTGGATGATATGGTGGATGATGATTTAAATGTTTCGAAATTTGGCAGAGGCTTAGGTTGAGAAACATTTTATCTTTTCCTATACTCTTCCCCAGCTACTGGGATGGTGTGTTGTGCGTGCAGCTGGAGACTTTTTACCACCCTGATGCAATGTTATGGGTGTGGTTGTGGTCGTGATATCCTAGTTAGATGCATTTAACTAAGGAGTTGAGCATGATCAAATTAATACCTTGGTAAGCTTGAGCATGAGTACAATAATACCTTGGTATTTTCCCTTTATATTTTGTTCGAGATCGATTCAGATGGATTGTATGAGTGTGAGTACAATAATACCTTCATATTTTCCCTTGATATTTCTTCGAGGATTGATGTGGTTGGATTCCTATATATATGTTTGCGTCATGATGAGTCGAGTGTAATGGGTAGATTGGTTGGGTGAGAGTATGAATGTTATAGTTTTTAATTGAGCTTATTGTACAACTATAGATGATCTGAGTGGTGTGCTTATTAGATTTTATATACAGATCAGAGAGGTTATTGGGTTGCTCATGTTGAGCATATTTGAGAACCCATCTTCAAATATTATGAAACCTGGTTCACATGGAGAAGTTGGAGGTGTAGAGGCTTCATGATAGTAGATACTAGAAAACATTTCATATAGGAGATGGTTGTTTTCTAGCTATAAAATCAACATATTCAAAGTAGTATCTCCATCCAGTGGTGGCTAGATAGTCCAGTGTTAGTTGGGCGAGGCTCGTTGGTTGTGGAGGCTTTTAGCGGATGGGTGTTCGTAGTCATGTGAGTAGAGCCTTGCAAAATAGTGGTGCAATCATATTGTCATGGGAGTCGAGTCTTCTAGTTAGTGGGTGATAGATACTCATATAAAAAATTTCAGCTATTAATAGAATATTTGAACAACAATAGTTGCAGGTGGTTTTTTTCCCCTAGAGGGGGATTTCCCCCAGAATAGTTTTTTCCTCTTGTGTGCATTTTTTTGAGGTTGTTCATGGTGTTTTTATATGTTTCTTTCATGTTGGTTTCATACGTTTAGCTGATGGGTTACTAATACTTGTTTTTTTTTATTAAAAAAAATGAAAATGAAAATAAACCCTAGAACTACTAATTCACTTCCCCCCATTCCATAGTGAGATCATTCCCAACATAAAGTTGATCATGTCAAGCTGCAAGAGTTATGTTAAGAGGGAGAAAATTGTTTGATAGTGTCAAACAGACCAAATTTATATAAGAAGTTGCAAGGCAAGTTGTGGAGAGGTGAGAATAGGAGAAAAGGGCCAACATGTTACCATAATTCATACTCATTCTATGATAATTATATGTTTGTCCATAATTGAGGTGCTAGTGGATTCATGTTTGAGGGATCTTGTTCTAACCCTACATACCTATGTATGTAAAGTCTATTTGGCCTGATAATAATAAAAGGGAGACTATTTGTAGGGAGATTCGCTATGCAATGCACATGTTTATATGTGATTATGTACATATCAAAAAAAAAATTCCTACTTAGAGCTTATGGGCAATGTCCATTTTGATTCACTCTAATGTGTATTATTTTTTGATTAAACCTCTAATGGTTTAATGGTTGTTGTTTTAAATATATAATTTGCAAAATATATCTACTCACATTTTAAAAATCCAAACTATCCACTCAAGTCTTGGCAGCACTCCTAGTGACACTTTATTCCCTTACAGAGGATACAAAATTTTGACGCAAAGCTAAACTACAGTGAACACCTTTGTTGGCTCCCTAAAGGAGAACCCTAGTCTCTGTAATAATCTTTCACCAATAGGAGCATGACACTTTTTTGTGGGTGAGAGATCAAAGATGCAACAAAATTCAAGTGGTAAACACCTCCAATGTAAATGGCTTCATTGTATCTTTGTTTCAAGTGGTTAGAGAGGCTATTTATAGACAATAAATTCAGCATACTTGGACTTCATATTTTCATTGTATTGACCCTAAGATAGATTTATACCATGAACACTTCATGCAAATTAAAGGGGGGCTTATCGTTTAACCCACATACGGACAAGAGCACTGGGTGTTGCCATTCTGATCCCCCTTCGTGGGTTTACAAGTGCATTGAGTTGAAACTAATAATCATGTTCTTCCTCTTCTAAAAAACATCTGGTAGCTTTGATATATACATACGATAGAACTAGAGTGTCACCTCATCTATAGATGCCCCATTTATTATGAGATTCAAGGGATGTTCTATTGCCTTTATCAAGATTTAGATGGGTCATTGTCAACATTCTTTTAATATATGTCTAGCTCTTTTTATGAGGGAGTTCCTTAGATTTAGATCTTTATATAAAACCTTATGTGGCCTTCCCCTTTTGAACTTTTCTAATAAGGTCCCTTCCTTCCATGTCGCCTTGCATACTTACAACGAAAATTAACAAACCAAGATCTTCGAGGACACTAAATGAAGTAAATATATACATCATATACATTTTCATATACACATCCTACATCATATGCTTGATTTCCATTATAATAGTAAAAAAATAAATATTCAATACAATGAGTACAAACAAAAAAGTTAATTATTTATAATAAACTGCGAATTAAGAAATAGAAATTTTAAATTTTATGATATTTTTATACTTTTATTATAAAATAATTAGAAGTAACAAACCAACTCAACTGCGAGAATGATAGTTCATTTTGGAACCTCAACTCCGAGACTGATCATTCTGGCACCAAAAAGACGTGGGAAAAAATTTCCCACTCTATTTTGGCACCAAAACCAATAGTGCTGAGAAGTTCTATTGAGAAAACTAATTGAGAGGTTTCACCGGTGACAGAATTTGCAAACTCCTATAAATCCCGGATAAAACCACGGATACAGGGTCAAAATTCTTGTTATATTTTTCAATGCCCATGAAAGTTTCGGGCCAAATTTTCTTTCAAGCGAAATGTTACAATATTTTTGAACTGACACAAACTGTTTTGCTACTAGATATTGAAGAAATCTCCAATGGTGGATATGGCATTTGATTGCTTGAGAAACCCTCTGGGTGTCGTAATATTCATGTTTGATAAAGCAATCTCCATAAGGGATGATCCCTTGAAGCTTGGTATGGGGCAATACCCATTCCCCATGGATTTCTTCATTGGGAAGGAAAATATGTCAAATTGGATAATTCGAATAAGATGGATTGATTCTATTGGCTGGTTCGACACAAGAGGCATTCAAGATGTTACTGGATGGATATTTTCATTGGGGAAGGTTGAAAATTGGATAAATCGAATAAGATAGATTGATTTTACTAGCTGGTTCGACATAAGAGGCATTCAAGATGTTATTGGATGGATATTTTTATTGGGGAAGGTTGAAAACTGGATGGCCAGAAACGGGATAGATTTTCTTTCTAGGCCTGGAAGCATCGAAGGTTATTGGAAGCAAGCATATGCATTCTCGCCCATCTGGTCGAGTATGTATTATTGCCCCACCAGAGACGTACTGGTATAGCATGTGAAGCGCCACACGCCAGATAGAGTTATTTATTGTTTAAGAGCCCTCATGGGGAGCGGCCAAGTTGTTCCACAAGTTTATCTTCCAGGACAATGGTCTATTGTGGGTAAGTTCTGTGTACATGAGGGAATAAAATTATTAGGGTTTGAATATTTTGAGATCAGGATTGACAATTTTTCGATCAGGGTTCGAAAACTCTATGATTAGGATTTTCGTAAAGAACTAGATGTCAAGTAATGAACTTTTAATGGTTATTATTAATAGATTCCATGACAAAATTCTGTGAAATTAGACTCCATTCATCCCAATTGTCTCGCATGGCTTCGTGGAATGGTGCAAGATGTGCTCGAAACAGAGCTTTATGTTGGCACTTTTCTTTTGTCTTTATGGTCAATTTACGTTTCCGGTATGGAGGACTAGGATTTCGAAGTTGAACTGTTTGCAAGGCTTGCTTGATATTGTTTAGGGTTTCGGTTGAATAGGCTTATGAAAATATGTTGATTGAAATGATCTGGGTTTAGGGCTACATGATGTTGTGAAGGGTTAAGTCTCAAGGTTAGAGGGATGACGCTGGAAGGGTTAGGAAACAGGGTTAAATAGATGTGGGAAGGGTTTTTTAACCTCTTTAAAGGTTTTGGACTTAGTCCTTCCATGTCCTTATTAGTCCCTGCCATCTGGCATCCGGCAGGGACTATAGTAATCGTTATGACCCGACTTAGCATTAGTTTAGCGTTTTCCTTGTCTGTTATACGGCGGTTAGAATAAGGTCTGTGCGGTGTTTTCCTATGTCTGCTTCCCCGCTGAAGCTTTCTCATCTTATTTGGCCTCTTCCCGAGGCGGAAGAGGCCCGAACATAGGTTAAGTTGAAAATTATGCCCAGTTTCATTATGCCTGACCGTCAACGGTCTAGTGTTAATGCTAGCATTAATTCGTTATTTGGTAAACAGGTTTCGTTATTTCGTAAACAGGTATATGTATATGCTAAGGTTGCAGGGTATTAACAGGTGTTGTGCAGGTGTTGTTGCAGGGTATTAACAGGTGCATCGCTGTTCCACTATTTCAACTATTCGGCATGCCTGCTTTTCTTTTTTCATATTAGAGTTGCCGGATGGTTCATCATGGAGAAAAAATAAGTATATACAGACATTGCCTCTGTGCAAATGGTGCCAAATGCACACATGGAAATATGGGATCGTCGTCTTATTTAGTGTGTTCCCGTGGGTAAAAAATCCAATTGAATTTAAATTAATGGTTTGTTTAGAATCTTGAGATGGAGTTTCCAGGTAGCTTGTAACTTTTAGAATGTGGATTGACCTGTAATTGTTTAGTTTAGGATCAGGGCTAACGTGTAGGGTTTTCCTTCAGAATTTGCTTGTGATGGAATATATACTTGTGACGAAATGTACCTACAGGGGACTAATATATACCTATATCATAGCTCCAACCGCCATATCAATCATGGGGACTAATTTTCACATAAGCGTAGCAGACCAGTAGTGAATTAAAAATTCAAAAAAAAAAATATTGTTTTCAGAGCTATATTTTCCAAGCAGCGTCAAATATTCAAATATTTTACTAGCGATAGGAAACAACCCTTTATTTATCAAGCAGTGAATTTGGTACGCAATGACGAGAGAACAATAGATAATCCATATTTTGAATTGTTTCATTGTTGGAGGACAACATAAATACTCACTTTCAATTTCCTAAAATTGGGTTTCCCCTTCCTTAGGAGTTGTTCTTGAACTACGAAGTATTTTTAGTGCTGGAAAGTGTATCAGACATTTAATGTCTTTCTTATAGTGCTAGGCATATTTCAAATGAAAACAATTCGTGTACTTTAAAATCTAGGATATACACAACAACAAAAAGCATTAGTAGATGCTCACCATGCATGAAAAGTTATTTTAAGATTGGATAGTATTTTTTAATCAAGACGTATGAAAAGCACAAATTCTAGAGCTAGCACTATATATTTTAATTCTCTCGATATCTATATATTTTAATATCTAGCACATCTAGATATTTTAGTAGTGCAAGAAGTTTGATGGATAAAGTATGTTCCAAATATCTATATATTTGAATATTTTGGGTATTTAGAATTTTTATTAAGAGTGAAAGTGGTTTTTCATGAAAAGGTAAGACTAAAATGAAAAAGAAAATGCTAGATCTAGATGTTAGGTAGGCAAACCACATGGTAGTTACATAGTATCTATTCATTCTGTAGTGAATAAAAGGGAGATGGAATGGTCATCAATGTAGCACTTGGTATGGGAATTACAAGGAAACCCTCATGAAGAACCTTATCCTATGTAGAGAACCAAGGGTGACATGGCATGCAAATGTTGTGGAGTGATGTGGCATTTTGACATGTCACTACTAATGTAGATGAAGGATAGACTAAAATCACATGGCCTATTGACATGGAACTATAAACTGATGTGATGATTGATGTGGCTGTCCACATTGTGGATAGCATGGATATAGGGGATTCAAAATTCCGTAATATTGGCAAAAATGGTTATTTTTTATTTTCCTAAATGTTAGATGATCCAGATATCCAAAAACCATAAATCTAGAAGTATGGAAATCTAACCACATTTACATGTTTGATGGTATGGAAGAAAGAGTATGGTAGTTCGGAGGTGGAGGGTCATCTAGCATTCGACGTGGAAAATGACATGGAATCTCTAGATGTAGTTGATCCAGGAATTTGGATATATAACATTTCTAGTTAAAAGGATTTTATAGAATTTCTAGATAGGAATATTTTATATATTTAGTGATACAAATATCTAAATATAACACTTTTATTTAATCAAAATTATGGAATGTTTGGGAGAAGCTAATTCCAAAGGTATATAAATCAAGATATCTATATCCAAGAATTTTAATTAATCAAATTTATGAAATGTGTGAATTTTGGATATTTATGAATTTAGACTTTTGGATGTAGGACTTTTATTTAAAGGGATTTTATCAAATTCTATAGATAAATAGATTCCTTATATTTAGAAATATGGATATCCATAGATCCAACACTTTTATAAAAAGGGGTTTTATGAAATCATTTAGCTCTAGATGTGAGTTGGTAAGCTATGTTGAAATAAGCAATTATTGAGAGGAGGGGGGTGAATTAGTAATAACGAGGTTCTTAAAACTTTTTATAAATACGTTTTTAGTTCTTTCCTCTATTATCTATTACTTATGGGAGCATTCTTACATCATACAAATGAACAACAAGATAATACATTAACATGTACATACAATCCATCACATGAGAAACATACACATATTGACACCGGTAATTTTACATGGAAACCCAAAGGGAGAAAACCACCAATATGTTTGTTGTCATGATCTAAATTAAGCACCTACTTAATTACATAAATTTGTTTGTGAGAACCCACCTACACGAGGCACCGACCCCCTTATGATAGCAAGAACCTACTTGCCAAGAGCCACTAACCTCTTATGAATGCAGGACACCACATGCTCTAGCCACTGTTCTACCTTTTATACAATTTTCAAACTGAAAATAGAGGAAGTTACATATATAGAGAAATGCCAATCTGGTTCATTGTAGTATCATACTTCTGCTCTTGGTCATCTATTGTTCCACAAGCTCTCTCGACCTCACACAACATCACCATTTCCTCTTCTCATAACAGACTCTACTCTGAGCCTTCTATTGTACAGGATCTCTGCAACTCTCTACTTCAGTTCAACACAAGATCCAGTTTAACAGCCCTCATGCACTCTTCTCTACTCCCTTCAACACACACAACGCTAATGTCTTCCCCACTTTTCTCAATGGAAACCATTGGTTTTGTTCCTCTTCTGCACACTACTCAATTTTGTCTCTGCTATCTGTTTCCACACTACCTGATTATACCTTTGTATAACACCTCCATAATATTGTTGCATCTATTGCTTGAGTTATGTCATTTAATTAAACATGAGGTTGGGATCCTAAGTGCTTCACCAACTCTCTATGTGATCCTCCATGTTGGGAGTTTAATATCAGTCCACTTGCGCACTTTGGTAGGGCTCCCCATGCTTATTAAATTGATCACAGAGTACTCCATCATGGCTCTCTTCTTCCTTTAATTCATTGAATCGTGCAAACAAGATCGTATATGCCTTATTTCTACTTCAAACAAAATCCATTATCTACTCTTGCATGTCATGGTCCTCTCTTCCTTGACCCACCAATATTTGACATTGGCCATTACTCCATCAACCAACTCCTTTGGCTTGCATTTACTCTCTAGCTTCTAACCCATTCATCCTTTAACACTTTGTACTGCAGTATCATATCCATAACTTATCGTAACTCATATTAAAAGAACATTATGAAATCACAAAATTCCAATGTCTTTAGCGCCTTGGTGCTTAGCCCCCTTATCATTTTCTTTCTCATATGATGTTGCCCAAGACCACCAACTTAATGCTTAGGTGCTAGGGCCTTTATGCTCCTATCGGGGGACTATCTCCCTATGAATAGCTCTCTCCGTTGGTCCTTTTGGGTTTCTACATCTAAACCCAAACATACATCATAGCTTTATTCAAAGTTCATTTAAAGTGGATTTTTGAAATCCTTGACCTCCGATATTCTCCATAGCAGTTAGGTGCTAGCCTCAATCACCGTTGGTTCTATTAGTCACCTTCACTATGCCCCAACACATTGGATCCCCTTTCATTGTAACTTTTCTCCAAAATAATTTACTGAGGAGTTCCAAAGTTTCAACCTCCGAAATACTTCCCATGTGGCATCACACAACACTTGGGTGCTTCGTGTTCTCTACGCCCTTGGTCCTTTAGGTCCTCATGACTGAATGACATTCCACATCGGAGGCCATTTATCAGATTAGAACTTTTCTATAAAAAAATTGTACAGAAGTTATGAAAACTCCAACCTCTAATATGTCGACCTCCAATATGACATCATGTTATCGTCATCACTCCACGTCGCACCTCCTTAGTGGTGACAAGTTTCACCTAGAATTTCCCCATTAGGCCACCAAAAATTCTAAATCAAACTTCGATGTGTACATCTCACAGCTACGTCATGCTAATGTCATCTACCACGTCATCTCCTTAGGGCCAGTCACCTGCTGCCATGTGTCTAATTAGACGAGAGAGAAAGGGTCCATTGGTCCTTAGTTTTTCAATGATTTCCTTTGTATTTCTTTTACTTTGTAAACCTCACCACTTTCAAAAAATTGCAATTTATAAAGACTTACAAGGTCCCAAGGTTTCAATGGCATCGACCCTTCGAGGTTCTATTCTTCTCCAACCTTTGATGTTCTGACATTCCCTCTTTTCCGAGGTTTTGATATCAGGTCTCAATGTGCTATGACCTCTGATATTAGATCAGAAATTTTTCTCAAAAGAATTATTAGGGACTCTGACCTCTAATGTTCTATCCTTTCGAGGTCCCAATATTCTAGCTTGCTCCGATATTATGACCTTCTTAATACTAACTTCTATGGTCAATAAAGTTTGATCCATGAGGCCATTTTCAGACTTCAACACACTGTTAGAATGCTCTTTCATACAGATTTCCACTGGATAGGTTTCAACGTATGCTTTGAGCCCATATAATACCTAAGAAATGGTTAAAAACTCTTTACCTCAATGCTAGTCCAATTGACATGAATGGCACAAGCAATCCAGACAATGCCAAATTGATGGCAACAACATAATCTCCCCCTAAAACGAGGCATGGTATTCTTCATTGTTGTTCTTCTTCAATTCACTAGTAATATTCCCCCCCTTTGGCATCAATGGTAAAGGATGCCATTGAATACCCCCCCTAAACCATTGCAACCTACACTTCAATTGATCCCACACGCTGAGTAGTTTCCAACACACACTATAATTTAGTCATTTGGGAGGAGGAGTCACAACCCCTATTTGTTTCTTGAGATATTCAAAGGGTTCTCTTGCCATTGGCTTAGTAAAGATATTTGCAAGTTGTTCTTTAGTAGCCACATATTCAAGTCGAACAACATTGGTTGCAACCTTCTCTCTTCAGAAATGGAACTTGATAGGGAAGTGGTTATTCTTTAAGTGCATGACAGGATTTTTAGAGATACTGATGGAACTAGTATTATCACACATGATTGGAACAGGGTCAGTCAACTCTATCTTAATTTCCATCAATATCTACTTCATCCATATAATTTGCGAGAAACAAGTGGCAACTACAATATGCTTTTCTTCATCAGTTGATAAAGAAATGGAGGCTTGTTTCTTGCTAACCCATGACACTAACAAGTTTCCAAAAAATAATGTTGCACCTGAGGTGCTCTTCCTGTCATCCATACTGCCCACCCAATCAGCATCAATGTAGGCCTTCAACTTAAAATATCTACTTTTAGCATACTACAATCCATAATCTGTTGTCCATTGAAGATATTTAAAAGTCATTTTGACAATAGTGACATGACTTTCATGAGGAAAAGCTTGAAATCAGCCCATAAGACCCACTGTTTGCATGATGTCTGGTCTCGAAGTTGTTATATACGACAAGCTTCCTATCATTTAGCTATACTGAATCTAATTTACCAAAAATGTGTCATCTTCCTTACATAGTTTTCAGCATGTAACCATAGGAGTGTTAACTAGCTTGCAATCTTCCGGCCAAAATTTCTTCACAGTTTATTGTAGGTATTTAGATTGGGAGATAAATACCCCATTTTTAGACTGAGAAATTTGCACTCCTAAGAAGAAGGACAATTCTCCGAACATGGACACCTCAAACTTTGTTTTCATATAGTTTTTGAATTGTTGTCCCAATTTTTCGAGATCATTGCCAAATATTATGTGTCCGCATACACAACTACAATTAGTAGATGATCATCTTCAAACTTTATGTATAGATTGTTGTCTATAGTTCCTTTCTTAAAGCCCTTCTACTGAGGGTATAGATCCAATCTTACATACCAAGCTCTAGGAGCATGTTTGATTCCATATAAGGCCCTTTTTAGTTTGCACACAAACTCTTTATCTTCGGCGAGCATGAACGCTTCTAGCTGCTGAATATAAACCTCTTCTTCTAGATCTCCATTGAGAAAGGAAAACTTCACATCCATTTGATATACCTTGATATTTTTTTGATTGGAAAAGGCACAAAACATTATGATAGGTTCTAGTCTTAGTACTGGTGCAAAGGTTTCCTCGAAATCTACCCCTTCTATCTGGGCATACCTTTTGTCAATCAATTGAGCCTTGCTCCTAATTACTTGACCTTGTTAATTTATCTTGTTTTTGAAAACCCATTTTTTTCCAGTGAAATTTTTCTCTTCGGGTCTTGGAACAAGGTCCCAAGTGTCATTCTTTCCAATTTGGTCAAATTCTTCATTCATATCTCTCACCCATAATTTTTCCTCGCTTGATTGATGTTTTTAGGCTCAATCTGAGACAACAGAGAAATATTTTCACAAATTGAAATCCCAACAAGTTTCCTCATGGTCTGAACACAATGTCTTTGATCTCCAATAATTTGACTCTCAAGATGTTCCTTCTATACATACCTGAAAGATGTCTTTGTCCTTGGAGTTGTACTTGTCTCCTCGCCTTCATTATGTGAGTTTGTTTCATCTTGATCCGAGGGCCTAATGTCTGAATATTCTTCTTCATATGAGTTCATGTTTCCTTTGGAGGACTTAGGTTGTGAATTTATTTCATCTACTACTACATCAATCCAATCCTCAACCCTACTTGTTCATTTTTTGTAACACTTGTATCCTTTACTTTGAGCAAAGTACCCAAGCAATATACCTTCATTAACATGTCAATCAAAGTTTTCAGGATTTGTGTCATTCCTTTGGATAAAGCATTTGCTCCCCAACACCTTGAAATGTTTAAATGATGCAGGTCGTCCCTTCCACAACTCATAGGGAGTTTTATCACTATTAGGCCTGAGTTGTGTTTTGTTTGATAGGTATACTACTGCTTGTATTGCTTCTCCCTAGAATATGTGGGATACATCTGCTTCATCCATCATAGCTCTGGCCATTTCCTAGATTGTTTTGTTCTTTGTCTCAACTACTCAATTTTTTTGTGGAGTTCTAGCCATAGAATACTACCTTCTAATGCTATGCTCTTCATAGAATTATTCAAACTCTCTTGAAGTGTATTGTCCTCCTAGATATGATATTAAGCATTTGATCTTTAAACCTTTCTCATTTTCCCATTGAGAATTTTTTTAAATGCTTAAATGCTTTTAATTTTTCTTTTAAGAGCACGATCCAAGTGGCCCTCATAAAATCATCAATGAGCAGCATAAAATATATTTCTCCTCTTGGCTTTTTTGCTCGAGTTGGGCTGCAGATATTTGTGTGAATTAGCTCGAGTGGTCTAAATGAAGAGAACTCTTTTGACTTGAAATGAGTCCTAGTTTCCTTACCAAATTGACATGGCTTGCATATTGAATTATTATGTCTTGATAGTCTTGGTAAGAATCTCATAGCTCCCATCTTATTGACTCTTATCAAACAGTTAAAATTCATATGACCAAGTCTCTTTTTCCACAACTGTGCTTGATTTGTTTTTCTTAAATAGAAGTTTACTTTGGGGTCATCAAAAACATATACATTGTTGTGAGTTATGATTGCTTTTCCCACCAGCTTTCCATCTTTCTCATTTCAGATCTCACAATCCTTGGATCCAAAGATCACGTCATAGCCATTATCACACATCTAGCTTACATAAACCAAGTTGTTCCTAAGACCTTCAACGTATAGCACATTTTTCGATTTCGTTGTTTGATCTAGACTGATTATGCCTTTACCATTAATTCTTGTTGGGGCGTTGTTGCTGAAAGTGACATTCTTCCCTCTACAGTTTTATTTTAGCAAAAAAAACTTACTCTTATCCCAAGTCATATTCTTGGAACAAACACTATCCACATACCATATTTTCTCTTGATTATGTGCAGATAGAGAAAGTCAACATTACAAGCTCTTTTCAGTTTTTCATTTCCAATTCTCCTTATCCTTTTAAGAAGTTGGCTGCCAAATATTCTGGGACTTAGATAGGTACTCAAACCTTCTTTTGCACTCACTTTCTTTATGACCAAAATTATTACATTTGAAACACTCAACATCACTTAGCAGGGGAGAGAAGGCATTTCAATCTCTGAGAGGAGATTTTTGAGATCTAAAATTATGATACTTATTATATCTATGATTTTCATCTCTTTCAACTTTGATCCTTCTACAATCAACAACCTTATGTCCAAATATGTGACACTTATAACAATAACCATAAAAATAATGTGTACCTATTTTGGAAGGTTTACGAGATTGTGCATGTAGGTACCTCTATTGTCTAGGTGATTGATTCATTCTCCATCGGTGTGGCTCCTCGGGGTGCATGGACTTATTATTCTCGTGATGATCTCCTCCTTTCCTTGCTGCCATTTTGTTTTCATTGGTTGTTTCTTGAAGCTTCTTTGCATAGCTTTGTGGTTCCTCAAATCATATAGACCTAAAGTTTATCTTTCCCATAGAAGATTCCTATGTTCTTGAGTATCCCAAACATGTTTTGTTTTTGTTTCCTAAAGACCTTCGACTTCTTAGAATATGATCTAGCTTTCTTGTAACTTTTATAAAATTTTCATTTAAGCCTTTTTGAGTCTCCACTCTCTCAAGATCTATTCTTAGGGAGAGGACCTTTGCCTCGAGACTCTGACATTTTTCTTCCCATTCATGGATCAAATCACAAACAACTTCTTCCTTTCGCTTAACTTCTTCCTTTTGTGCATGTTTTTATGATTGTTTCCTTTTGTAACTTGAACAAATCTTGTTTTAAATGCTTGTTCTCTTCTTCTAGTCTCTCACATGTTCCTTGTTTTTCTTCTAGTAGAAGGGCTAAACTATCTTTTCTTTAATGGCTTCTTCAAGTTTTTATTTTTGATAAACAAAATCTTCATTGTCTGAGTTGTAAATATCTTCTTTAGCATGCTACAATTATTCTTTTAGCTACCTTTTCTTTTTCCTAGCCTTCTTTAACTCATCAAGAGTAGTGATGAGTTACCCTTTAAATTCCACTACTCCTACTTATTCTTCCTCTTTAGATTCAATAATATTTGTTTCTTGGAGTTTGCATCAAATGCCATGAGTAAATACTCATTTGAATGATTTTCTTAAGAGTCCTGACTGTCAGATTCTAGTGTTGAGCTATTGTCTTTGGAATAGGGCCCTTTTTTCTTGAAGAACTTATTCTTATGTTTTTTTTGAGATTTTTTTCTAAATCTTTTATCATCTTCCTTTTCTATCCTTTCCTTGTAAGGGAATTTGTTCAAAAAATGTCCAACTCATCCACAGTCAAAACATTTAAAGGGTAGCTTCCCTTTATAATTTCGTAAGCCACAGTTCAGTGCCTTAGAAAATTGAACGAGCTCCTTATCAGATTCATAGTTGGAGAAATATTGATGATACCTATGCTCCTTGGCCTTCTTGGACACTTTCAACATTGCCTCCTTAGGTTCAAACTTCTCTCTTCCTACTCTCATCTCATAAGTTGTGAGAGTACCAAGCAACTAGTCCATCTTGAGATCCTTTAAATTATCCATTTATTCAATAGATGAGAATTTGGCATTAAATCTCATGGGTAGGGATCTTAAGACCTTTTGAACAATCATATCTTCCATGAATTATGAGGTTTTGATATAGGTTATTTTTTGTTTCTATGTCTTGACGCCAACATACATCGGGGCTCCCTACGTTGTAACTTTCTTCAAAGTTCATTTAAAGCAGGGTTCTAAGATCCTCAACCTTTGATATTCTCCATAGCACTTAGATGCTAGCCTCACACTACACCCTTGGTTCTATTAGTCCCCTTGACCATCTGCCAACACATCAGACCCCTTTCATCATAACGTTTCTCCAAAACAATTTACAAAGTAGTTCTGAATTTCAACCTCCGAAATACTTCCCACATGGCATCAAATAACACATGGGTGCTCAGTCTTCTCTATGCCCTTGGTTCTATGGGCCCTCACGACCAAGTTTCATTCCACATCGGAGCCCCTTTATTGGATCATAACTTTTCTATAAAATAATTAGACAAAAGTTATGAAAAATCCAACCTCGTATATGCTGACCTTCGAGATGACGTCATGTTGTTATCATCATTCCATGTGGCGCCTCCTTAGTGGTGACACATGTCACCCAGATTTGCCCCATTAGGCCACCAAGAATGTTGAATCAAATTGACAAATGTCCATCATACAACCACCTCATGATGATGTCATCTTCCACATCAACTCCTCAGGGCCAATCACCTGCTGCCATGTGCCCAATTGGAGGAGAGAGAAAGGGTCCATTGGTCCATGGCATTTCAAAGTTTTCCTTTGCATTAATTATCCTTCACAAACCTTGACACTTTTAAAAAATTATAATTTATAAGGAGTTACAAGGTTCCGACGGTTTGATGGCCTCAACCTTCCAAGGTTCTAGTCTACTCAACCTTCGATGTTCTGATGGCCTCGAGCTTTCAATATGCCCTCTGCTTAGAGGTTCCGATAGCAGGTCTCGATGTGCTCCGACCTCTGATATCAGATCAAAACATTTTATTAAAAGAATTATAAGGGACTCTGACCTCCAATATTCTATCCTCCCGAGGTCCTGATATGCCATCTTTCTCTGATATTGTGACCTACTCAGGAATAACTTCGACAGTCAATTACTTTTGATCCATGAGGCCATTTGCAGACTTCAACACACCATTGGAAATATCTTTCGGAGAAATTTCTAGTGGAGAGGGTATGATTAAGGATTTGAGTCCATCTTCTACCTAATAGATGATTTGCAAACTCTCTACCTCAATGCGACTCTGATTAACATCAATGCCAACATACCAAATTCCATAAGCCATCCAGACAATGCCAACTGTCCAACATACTAGTATATTCAACTTGCAAACATTTCACTAGATGGTGGTGATATGTAGATAGGGGATGCCACATAGAAGCAACATGTTTGACAACATATGGATAAAATATGTCCACTTGTTAACCATGTGTTAGTAGTACTATTGTTGACATGGAATTGAGAGGGGTAGAAATTTTAGGCTCCATAGATTTTTCTCCAGAGCTCAGAATTTAATGAAATTTATATTGTTGGAAATATATCAATGGCTAGAAGATGTTAACCACCTTAAAAATAGGTTTGATATGGTTAAAATAATAGGAAATTTTGTACCACTCCTTCATAAAGTGACCTTGGCGATTAGGCATGTACATTGTGTACCATCAAAAACACGTATAGGGGAATGGATGTGTTAAACTAATAATGGGAAAATGTCATCTTATTGGATTCACAGTTGTACTAAGAGGAGGGATGAATAGATGTACGATAATTTATTACTTATTTGAGCATTCATGAATCATAAGAAAACAATATTACCTATGTAATACAATATATAAATGAAAACTTCCTTATAACATATTTTGTGGGTGCCAACCAACTGATACAAACCTTTTGGGAACTAAGCTACTGTTACAAACTTTGCAGAAACCAACCCATATGAGACATCAATACCATCTACTACAAGATTTGTAGCCACTAACCTACAGGAGACACCACTCCCCTATGTTGTAATATTGAGGCACTAACCTATAGGTAACATCGATCCCCTCTGCTACAAGATTTTTAGGAACTAACCTACTATAGACACCAATCTCCACTACTACAAATATTTGTAGGCACCAACCTATAAGAGACACCAACATCAATTTCTATAAATATTTATAGGAAACAACCTACTTCACTAAGTATGCTTGTTATTCTTCCTCCCCTAGGTTTGTTAGATACTTTTTCCTTCACCAGGTCTACCTGATGCTTCTTCCTCCACGAAGTGTTCTTGTTACTTCTACCTTCACCAAGTTTGTTAGTTTCTTCTTCCTTCACCAGGTCTACTTGTTGAATCTTACTTCACTAAGTCTACTTATTTATTTTTCCTTTACTAGTTCTGCATGTTGTCTTTTCCTTCACCCAGTCTACTTCTCCCAAAAGTTATTTCTTT
Organism: Pinus tabuliformis; assembly: GCA_031772625.1. Lineage (NCBI taxonomy): Eukaryota > Viridiplantae > Streptophyta > Pinopsida > Pinales > Pinaceae > Pinus > Pinus tabuliformis. Next base: position 736,295,450 of record CM062813.1, read on the forward strand.
TGGCCTCTCCCCAAGAATGAAATTTTACAACATGCCATGTAACCAATTTTACAAATATGACTGAGAAAATTTTACCTAAGTTACTTCTACATGTCTCCTTGGATATCAAAACCTTTCATAGTTTAAAAGGTTCCATAAAATAAGTTATATATAAAAAAATCCCAAACTAATATGTTTGAAGAGATTTTAGGACAATTCAATAATCCTAAATTCTACACAATATATCTCAAAAATCATAAAAAACAAAAGTATGGAATTTATACTATATGTACTTAAATATCTTGTTACATAGTATTTTGTCACACCTCGTGCACTTCCCTATGATATACCCCGAAGTGCCCGAAACATGACCATTATGCAGTTTACCCATTCATATATGTAGCTTTGATCCTGCCTAAGACATTGATTGGAAAATGCCTTGAGCTTCCCCCAAAGAAAATAGCTCTTAAACCCTAATTTGAGAATCATTGCTCTTATGAGACTAAAAATTGTGATGGTCGCCTGTTGTATTATACTAGACCTGCATTGGCATCGCTCTGTTTACTTGTATACCCGCGATTATCCTAGAAAGGTAATTTTTCCAAAGAGGATGAGAATCTTTGTGATCTAGAAGCTTCGAGAGTAGCGATCTAGAGGTTATTCGGCGTAGATGAGGTCGAGTTCTCCAAAATTAGGTTTTTGGTGTTATCCCTATGAGCTACCTCGTTGAGATGAGGGCCTACTCCTATATTTGGAGAGATACTAACTCCATTTCCCAGCCTATATATTCATGCTCTCCCATTCCCAAATGGTTGGTCTATGTCTACTTCCACCCTTACGCTAAGATTGTGCCTATGTGCTACTCATTTGGCTTGGAGAAGGAGTGCTTGGAGATCTTAGCTTCGACTTGGAAATTCATTCAAGGAGAGCCTATCAACGTCAAGGCTTGGTTGTATGCTTCCCCTTCTTTTCTATTATTCTACAACTGCCGGTTCATTTTCCATTGATGTGTATGCTTATGTATCATCTATCTTAACATTCCTTGATCAGTTAAGTGGGTTTCTTTTGAATATGTTATTTGTATTTGCACGCCTTGTTGTGTCTTGATCTCTTGTGCAGGTGCATAAACGCTTTGAACAGTTGCAACAAGCCCGTGACGCAGGTGATCCGAGGTCGTCAACAATGGAGATCGAGATAGCATCAGAACAATGTAGGCCATCTTCTTTGTCTCTTATTTCAATTGTAACTAAGCAAAGTGTCTAGTATATTGTCACTTAGGTTGCTAGTCCCATGCATTGGGCTAGAGGGATCGTCTTTGTCCATAAAGAGGATTTACCTAGACAATTGGTCTACTTGTTGAATCTTACTTTGACACCAATTCTACTTATTGATTTTTCCTTTACCAGATCTACATCTTGTTTTTTCCTTCACCCAGTCTACTTCTCCCAAAAGTTGTTGTTTTTGGCCTCTTCCCAAGAATGAAGTTTTACAACATGCCATGTATCCAATTTTACAAATATGACTGAGAAAATTTTACCTAAGTTACTTCTACATGTCTCCTTGGATATATAAAATTTTCATACTTTAAAAAGTCCCAACAAATAACTTATATAAAAAAAAAAAAATCCACTAATATGTTTGAAGAGATTTTAGGACAATTCAATAATCCTAAATTCTACACAATATATCTCGAAAATCATAAAAAACGAAAGTATGAAATTTATACTATATGTACTTAGATATCTCTCATCTATTTGTTAAATATTTTACAATCTGAAACATCTTAGAAGAAAATTAATAGTGAAAATTCCAAAATGACATGTTTGAAATGGATTTCAGGAGGATTCAAGAAACCCTATATTCCTCAGAACATATATGTTAAATTACAATGAACGTAAGTAAAAAAGTTCTATAATAGGAAAATTAAGATCTTCCCTCCATCTCCTCCAAGTTTAATGGTTTTCAAATTGAAAATGAAAAGTTATAAAGAAATTCTATGTTGACATTATTGAAGTAGATTTCAAGAGAAATCAAGAAGCCCAAGTTCCTTAGAGTATATATTTAAAATTACAGTGAACGAGAGTCTAAGATTTCTAAAATAAGTATGCAAACATCTCCCTTCTCCTCTAATTTTCATGGTATAAAGCATCCAAGAAGAATAGTTATGGTAAATCTTCCAAGATGACTCATTCTCTCCATAAATCACATTTTTGTTGCACCTTTAAGGCCCTAAAAGTATTCAACAACTTTCATTATGCACCTCCAATCTCGTCTTACTTAGATTATCTCCAAATGCGCTAATCTATCCTTTATTAATATTGTTCCTATGTTCAATTATGGGGCTGACTTATAAAACTGACTAGACTAACCTATACTTTCTAGCTGGGACAACTTAAAATTTTTGGCTAGCCCATCCTAATAGAATGTTTCATATCTCCTCATTCCCATGGTGTTAGAGGGAGAGCCATGTTCCATTGGAAATGTTTTGGACTAATATTTTCAACAATATATCTTAAGCTCTGATTTGAGTTAGCTATTCAGATTAAACATTCTTTCAATGATAGGGTATCGAAACTGGGAATAAACAAAAAAATTGGGTATCTATATAATACTTCTAAAAATATTTAACTTGGACATCTATAGTCTCAACTCATCTTTGACATTAATGACAAGGGTATTTCTAACAAATACCAAGGCACATGTAAGTGCAAGTCAGAATAGGTAACAATGACAATATAATATTATAACCAAATAACATAGGTAAGTTCCAAGGTGATATTTTAGATATATTGGATGTGTTTCCTCCCATATATGTCAACTACCAAGGTTTTACCCACCGAAAAACAAATTCCATACTACTTTGAAGAAAATTCATTCCTAGTTATCACAAAGAAATGAAATTATGCACTCTTAAAAGAGTTTTATCCCAATGAAGAATGTATTAAACATAACGATATGAACATTGTTGATTCTTGATATATCTTATTGTGGGTATTTGGTGTAACTTTTTGACATATATGCTTTTTCATCTTCTAATTTGATTTATTATGACTATTTATAAGTGCATTATTTTTAATGTAATGATTTATATTTCATGCCAAGTAGATTTTATCATTGTTAAGAATATGCAATTCTATTTTATTATGAATTTAATTCATTATCAGTCCCCAATGCCAAACCTATGTGGGCGGGACTAAGCTTCTATGTAGCCCTTGTTAGTTATTAATATCACATTATAAATTATATTTTAAACTTCTATTTATTGTAATTTGTTTTGGAAAGTTGTTTGTCTAATTATTATAGTCATGTTTAGAAAAATCGAATTGTTTGCCACTATTTTGGTTGAAATAATTATTATTTTCTTCTTTCTGCTTCTTTTTTTAAAAGTACTTTTTAACTTAAAAAAAAAAACTAAGAATTTTTAAAGTTTACATTATAGATTCAATATGTGATTTTTCTTCTAGTTCTAATACCATAAGATCAAGTGGTTCAAGGAGTAGCATGTTGTTGAAAAAAATATTAAGTGGTGATGGAAGACATATTATAGTTTCAAGAACAACTCCAGTACAAAAAAATGTTTAGTTATGGAAAGATTCCTCTATGGTCTATTTATTATTCATATGAATTTTGAGGATTAAAATTAAATGAAATACACGTTATACAATTCCATTCTTAATGATATAGTTTCCACCCATAGAGTGTGACACTCTATCGGGTGCCTAATGAACAATCCTAAGTTGATTAATGTGAAGTGTAAGAGGCTTTCTATCATTTCATCGAATACAAATAAAATATGCAAATTCCTAGTGAAATCATCAAAAGATAGAGAGAGATCTCACAATACTGAACTTGATTACAATAAAAAATGTTATATCAAATATATAAGTTTAAAAGTCAAATTGTGATGCAACAAAGAACTTGAGAATAGGAGAATGTTAATGTACAATAAAGGGACACCTAACACCAAGTTAGAAGATCAAAAATATTTTTCTAATACAATTATCTTGAAGACGAAATTTAATATTGTTGAAACAAAAATGAACTCTTATAAGCTTTAGTTGGTGAAATTAGGCATCAATAATCTTTGTGATATAATGAAAATGTAGGACGGGAAACATTTTATCTTAGAATGTGTATATTGTGCACACATTAGGTCTCAAAGTTTGAAATATTTACAAAATCCATGAATACTTCTAGCTTATAACTCATGAAAACCAAACAAATCTAATAAATTTTCTCTTTTATCCTTTCAATCATATTGAAAAATTACCAAAATAAGTCAATTGATTCCTTATAAGTTTTCTTAAGGTACAATAACCCTAAGTTGGGTTTGTAGGTTTTAATCCTATACAAATACTATCCACAAATAGATTCCTAAAAAGGAAAAGAAATATACAATGGAAACCACAGGAAATATGCACATAAAGTTTTCTACCAGAACCCAAAACTGGGAAACCATATTGATTTTTCATTATGTTCCTTTCAATGTTACAATAAATTATATACATGTTGTAGCATTCAAGAAACTCAAATCCATTAATTCAGGATTAGAATATAACCATAGTTCCTTTGACTAGATCTACAAAACCATGGGTGAAACCACTATGCACCCAAAAATTAGTCATGCAAAACCTGCGCACTTTTTTTTTGGGCATTTCCCTAAACCCCAAGTAGGAGGCTACTGCCATGCCCAATATCAAAGTATAGGTTACGATTTCAATACACACCTGCCTCACGCTCAAGGGGGAGGTTGTTAGAAATTATATAAACCATTGCTCCCCTTGTGTTTGGAGACATGGACTAAGTGCCTCTCATGGATGTTTATCTCTGACTATGCATTCGTTGACTAACACTTGCAGGTTTTGGTCTAAAAAAATCATTATTCGCAATAGGATTCAATGGATGGAAATCATGATCATGATCAACATATATTAACATTCCTTTAAAATGAGTAAAGGGTACTATCTAAGAAATTAGGGATGGATGCATTGCACAGAATAGAAGGAAATTTTATTATATTTTTTTGACAATGTTATAGTTATATTTGGTTGTCTTTGATTATAATTAACTTATTGGCTATTTACCTATCCTTAAATAATTTTTTATATTATTCCTACATAAATTACTCCTTCATTTATGAAACACTCATTGGTAGTATTCGAGGAACACATGGGTTGCATGTGACTTTTGGTAATGAAACTCATGGGATCCTTCTAAGAAATTTAAAAATAATAAATCCTCATTGAATGGATGTTCCTTAGTAGAATTCAAGATATTCCTACACCTATGCAAGCCCTAAGTCCACTGCAAATTGTCTTAACTATATTCTTATGAATAAATAAAGGTTATTGGTTGGGAGAAAGGGGAAGACTCCATTTAAAGTAGGGATATTTTGAGGCTATTCGTAGAGGAGTAATCTTGTATTTCTACTACTTTCCCCTCTTAAGAGCCCACTATTTTTTAATCTATTTTTGACTTTGAGTTTGGTTAAAACATCTTTATGTTTTATCCCCTCAAAGTGATGTTGGAGAGTACAAGAAGATAAGTAGTCTAAATAGGATGAACCTAGACCTAGGTGATGAAGGTACAAATTGAAACTATTGGATATTAGATGTATTTGATGTTCGTGGTTACTAAAACTATGAATATCTCTCTCTTTTCCTTTCCTAACATCATATTCCAAATTCATTTAATGATTTTTTTATAATTATTAGTATGAGGATGAAATAGTACATAGATAATTAGTTAGAAACAATTTATGTGGATGCATGGTAGCATTTCACATATTTGTCATGATTCATAGTTATAGGCCTATTTGGCTTTGAGGAAAGTTGGTTGTTTGTATTTTATGAAGTTACGAGGAGATGAATGTACTTTCATGTATAAAATATAGAGATGATTGTGCTTTCATGTATAAAATACGAAGGATTTGACCATAAAATCAAAGTTTTTCTTATTTCCCCTTATCTTTAGTAGTTATATTTTATAATTGATCAATTTTGGATTGAAGTTAAGTAACTTCCATTTTATTTGTTAATGATCAACCTTAATTCATTATTTTTTTCTACTAAAATATAATTAGCTAACCCATTAGGGAGAACTTTATGAGTTATTCCTCCCAGGGTCTCTCTCCATTTTTTCTAGATTGTTAAAGTTTATTTTGAATCTTACTCTCTTTCTATTATGGAGACAAAGAATTACTTTTTTATCTTGTTCAATGATTTTTTTTACATTTCTATACGTATGCATATGCCTATGTTTAATTATAGACGTGTGCACCCATAACAATCCTTTCACAACAATACAAGAAAGCATGGGTTGTTGCAAAGAAACCTACATGCATCTATCAAAGATTACGATCAATCATTACAAGTCCACAACTTCCTACCCACATCTGAATCTACTGGGAAAATTGGTGTTTTAAGATCTCAATACTATATATTTAACTATTTGTTTTATTTCTTTCTTCATTTATCATTGAAAACAAGAGAACAAATGAAAAAATATTTATTTTCATTTTAGGCATGTTTTGATTGGTAGGGTACATTATCTCAACAAAATACCATGGCTTATCAATACAACATGCCCAAAAACCATAACTCATTTCAAAATCAAAATATTTTATAAATATTTTAATTTAATCTAATTTCATAACATTGTTCTACTTTAAACTCAATATTTAAATTAAACTTTACATATAGCAAGATTCTTAACCATGGATATTATTCACTTGTAAATAGGCTTTGTTACAATATCATAGGCCAATACAATAGCTTATCAATACCATTTGCCCAAACATTTACATTGGGTTCCATTAAAAAATAATAAAAGGTTTGAAGTAATTTCCTTGAGTGCTCTCAAACCCTAAATGTAGAGATGTTGTAATGTCCTATAAACATTTTGACTCAATATATATATAAGTAATTAAAAATAATAATAAAACTAGTCTAGATCCATCTTAACTCTAGATCTACCAAGAGGGATCAAATCTCAAATCTCTCGAGATACAAACCTCTTTTAGAGTGAAAAGAAATTTTAAATCTCAAATCTCTTGAGATACAAACTTATTTTAAAGCGAAACGAGATTTTATCCCTCTAGATGTTTGGTATATCCTGAGTTAGGGTGGATCTAGGCTAGTTTAACTAATTAATTGATGCATTAAAATCCCAATTTCCCTCCTATCACAACATAGTTTCCCTCTAAATTTCAAAGTTTGAAGGTAAATGGAGAGAAGTTCCATTGAATGACATTATGATTTTCCATCTTTAGTTTTCCTCAAACTACTTTATGGATTATAGTATTAGATGAAGACTTTTCCAATGAACCCTAGCAAGGATCACAACGAAGTGGTATATTGGGTTACCACAAGCTTCTCATAATACTTTTTCATCCTTTGCAATGGTTTTCTTAGCACATTTATAGATACTAATCGATTATGAGATGGAGAGAAAGATATTAACAACACTTTAACAAAGTATATCCATGAACCTCTCTAATTAGATTCATGAGTGGAGAAGGAGATGCAAAATGATCAAAATAGATATCCCTGATCAATTCTTGGTTGATTGGTTTGTGAAATCCTTAGTGCCTTCTATTGCCAAATATTTCACCATGTTAGAAGCAACAATAATGGGAGACCTAATAATGAAAGCCCAATAGTTATATTTAATTTATTCAGAATCTATGGTCTTATATGCTATGTTATTAGATGCACCAAGTGTTGAAACAAATCTTACCCACCCAAAACAACGACCTCATCTCAATGTTGTGATCAGTTCTATAGGAAATGCCAATATTACATAAGTGATGAAAGAAATGTCATAGATGTCCTCATATTCAATTGCAACTATACTTGCGAAAGGAACTAGAAATACCTTAAGCTATGCACAATACTTATATTTCATCTTGATTTGGACCCCTAAGCCAAAAAGTATACAACATCCCAAGTGAAAAAAGAAAGAAAAGAAAAAAATCATAGGTAGGGACATGCAACAAACAATGATACTATTAATGCCAATAAAGGTAAAAATGAGAAAGAGTAAGTCAAATATCCTTGCAAAATTGGTAAGAAAATCACTTAAGTCATCAATGACCCAAGATGGAAGCATAGTATGATACCTACTAACAACTTTCTATCCTTACTAATCATTTACTCCTTAAGGCAAAAAATGATTGTTGGAAATCAAAACCCTACACATTTCAAAGGGGACAATGAGAGCACACATCCCCTTGGGTCAAAATGTTGTGAATGCAAATATTCACATTTATGAGAATGTCATCATTGTCTACACTATGGCTTGTAATTACGATGTTCCTAAGTAAGGATATAAAGATAGGGAACAATCTACATCACAATATCATTTCCCTCTATATATGGAAATGTCAACAATTGACATGATGTATCATTCCACAAATGGATTTTTTAAAAGGCTTGCATGAAAACCCAATGCCCTAACTGCTCAAAGCTACAACATTGTTGATGATATATCCCATGCACCTTGCATTATATTTCTGTTGGAATTTTTTCCTATTTTTTTTATGTAGTGACAAGAATTAGTAATATATGTTGATAGCTTCGACCCGACTATCACTTGCTTAATAACATTTAACTTAGATCAATCTAATCATAAAGTTCTCTGTCGTGTTGTATTTAAAATATAGGTATCTTCTTAGGAAGAAGCATTTTCAGGACTACGGTGGAAAAAGGGATTCCACTTGTGTTATGTCCTTGTCATGTTGGAGAACCATGGGTTCTCTTGGGATAGAGCCTTTCACCACAATGTTGAGAACATTCAATGACCATTCTTTTAATCCCATGGGATCATCCCTTCATTCTTAATTTAGCTAGGAGTAAAATGATCTCAATCGAGGTTGATGTTATTGATGCTTCATCAGATTATAATCTCTTATCATGACACAATTAGATGAATGCAATAATAGTTGTAGTATCTTTGGTTTTCCAAATTATTCAATTCTCTCATTACAGATATATTGTGATAATTGATTAATTATCATATTACATTCCTAACCTTAGCCCCACCATTAGATCTACTTTTCAAAATGACCTCGATTGAGAAAATTTTGAGACAAAACATAGCTTTCAAAACAAAAAATGTAATATCAAAATCAACTTTAAAAGAAATAATAAAAATTAGAATGATAATATCTTTTTTTTTCTAAGTTAAGACTAACCTAAGTACCCACAGGGGATTTGAACCGGTGACCTATCGCAAGGAGTGCCTTAACAATGCACCCATTCACCGTCAATCCAAAGCCCCGTGGGCAAATTAGAATGATAATATCAACTATAAAAATAAATATATTTAACCGAAAAAAATGATATTTTTTTGGATTACTTCATTCTAAATTTACTCAATTTTTAAAATTTAAATATTTGTTAAATCATAAATTGAATTTCAATTCAATAAATAACCATACATACATATACTTTGTAAAAAAGGTTCTCGTGTATGATAGTGTCTATTTGGGTTCATACATTTCCCGCATTCGTGATACAAGGTACGTAGTCGATATATGCATTTTAAAAGTGGCTTTGGGACGTTAGTAAGTCCATCTCCGATGTTGATAAGTTCAGATTATAAGTAGTTGACAACCATACTCTCTTCTAGTATTATTTAATATCTACGTTTAGTCAATCTCCCCTTCCACATGGTTTTGTAATCACCACATGCATATAAAGAGACCCCACTACTTTTAAACATAAACAACAAAAGCATCAGCTTGGAAATTGCAACATATGGGCAAAAGTTCAATACAATCAGTGCTGGAATTTTAGGAGTAAAATATTCAACATTGTTTCATGGTTTTGCTTTTTTTTTCTTTGGGTGGCCATTTACAAACACGCAACATCATGAAAACATCAATATCATACGAAACTACTCAGCGCATCCGACGAGTGGGTGTCAAATGTCAAAATGACAACTAGAAATAGAGATAGTGGAAGAACGAATGTATGAGTGGCAAAAAAATTGAACTTTCTGTTATGGAGTGGATGTTGAAGGTGGATGTTGACTTTAAAATAGATTTTAGTTAGTTTTATTAAGTTATTGACAATTAATATTGATTGTGTTGAAAAGTTTATTTTATAATCCAGTATGAACTATATGTGTAAGTATGTCATGTTCTCAAAAAATAATAAAATTATTTTTACTAATATTAGTCAAAACATAAAAATCTTAAATTATATATAAATTTTTAATCTAATTAATGGACTGAAATTAATTGTTAAAATATAACTTTGTATTATTGATGATGATGATGGTTAACGTCCGCTGAGACCAACTAATGGTCTATCGGACCTAAAGAAACAAATTATCTATTTTGATTTAAGATTTTATTCCTATGCTCAAAAAGCTTGGAGAGAAGCCTCCCGAGCTCACTATAATTTTGACATTGTAAAAGGCTAGGAAGGTCAGTATTGTAACAAAGATTGTGAAACTGAGATCTAATGTGGTTATACGCGGGGCACTCTAAGAGGAAGTGGTTTTCATCCTCGATGTTCCTATTCTCACATATATGGCAGATCCTTTCTGTCCATGGCGTTTTAGGAACTGCCCAACGACTTGTTTCACTATAGAGCTCATGAGAATTCGTTCTAATCTTTGCTATATTAATTTTCTTCTTTGAGCTAGTTAAAATAGAGAGATACTTTTGATCTTCTAGGGTGGGGTTAATGACCTTCTTATAATAATTTAATTTTCTTTTAGCCGCTAAGTCTTTCTCACACCACATTTTTTCTTTGAACTTAGAAGTAACAATATTTTTAATGTTATTTATGTTTTGCAATGCATCATTTTCGTTGATCTCCCAATAGTTTAACCAGGCCCTTGTGTCTTTATGCCACCCTCGATTGAGCCTTAGGTGGTTTTGGCTAGAATTTAAAGCTAGCTTAGGAAGTCTATGATCGTCTATGTTACTGATTTTGTGCTTGTACAACAGAAACCTAAGCATAGCTAGGCTCTCAATAGGGGAAAGACCTGCTTCTATAAGGAGAATAGGATAGGGTGTATTACTTTTAATTTTCAGTTTATAAGTTATAAAACGCTTCTGGATTTGCTCAATCTTTCTCCATGATTCTCTGGAGATGCTGCAACCCCAAACCTCACAGCCATATAAGATAACAGGAGTAACTAAAGTTTCAAAGAGGAACTTCTTTTTATCCCACATTACAAGGTTTGCTATTTTACAATTATATATAATTTGAATGGATGAGTTCCTTTATCATATATATGAATTTGAATGGATCATAAATTTACCTTTAACAAAAAAAATTACCACATTAAAATTTGAAATTAGGTTAAATATTAGACATCTTTACTCAGATTTACTAAAGTTATAGCATCTATTAAATCAAAGGAAAAAGGTTAATTCAACACAAAAATTGAAAATCCCGTTCCAAAATCTTTTAATATTTCTTTTGATTAAATATTTATAAAATGAATATTTAGAGGAAAAACCATATCATATGAATATATTAAAATATTTAAAGAAATAAATATTTCAACATCAAAGTTTTAATATTTGAAACTATTAATTTGATGTAGTTTTATTATAATTTTTGTTATTATGCAATAAAAAACATTATTAAATATAATATTAATATTACTAAATTTAATAACTTTGGATTAAATACAACATTAAATTTAATATGCTATTCAATTTGTTATATTATAATATATATTAATATATCGTGATATATATATATATATATATATATATATATATATATATATATGGAGGGAAGAACAAAAACATAAACTAATAGAGGTGGAGATATAGAATGAGTGACAAGGGAGAGATGGAGATAAAATGAAGAAAAAAGACATAGAGAGAGATGAGTGGAGAGAGAGTGAGGGAGTGAGAAGGGAGAGATGGAGAGAGTGTGTGTATGTTTTGGGGTGTGATAGAGAGACAAAGAAGGAGAGATGGAAGGAAGGGGGAAAAGAAGGAGAGAGAAGTAGAGATGGAGGGAGGTAGTGATAGAGTTGGAGGGTGAAGAGAGAGGGGAGAGAGACTGAGGGAGGTGAGAGAGAAAGGAAGAGAGAGAATGTGAGAGAAAGAAGGAGAAGGGGAGGGAGAGAGAGACAAAGTTCGAGGGAAAGAGAGAGGAAGGTACGAAAAAATACATAAAGAGAGAAAGGTGGACGGAGAGAGAGGGAGTGATAAGGGGGAAAGAGAGAGAGGGAGACATGAGAGTAGGAGGGAAGAGATATTGATGGGAGAGAGAGTGAATGAAGGTGAAGAGAGAGCAAGAGGAAGAGGATGGATATATATATATATATATATATATATATATATATATGGAGAAAGAGTGTGTATGTTTTGGGGGTTATATAGAGAACCAAATATAGGTAGAGGGAGATATAGATATAGATGGGAGGTGAAGAAAGGAAGAAGAGAGAGAGAGAGAGAGGGAGAGATAGATATATATGGAGAGAGAGTGTGTGTGTGTGTTTGGGGAGTGAGATAGAGAAACAAGGAATCAGAGATGGAGGGAGATATAGATATAGATGGAGGGTAGAGACGGAAGAATATTTCTTGTACTATATGCATTGATTTGAGTATAGAGGATGATTTCTAATCCTATTTGATTTCTTGCACTAGATGCATTGATTTCACTGTAGATGTTGATTTCTAATTATATTTGATTGCTTGCACTAGATGCATCAATTTCAGTTTAGAAGTTGATTTCTAATCCTATTTGATTGTTTTCTCTAGATGCATTGATTTTAGCGTAGATGGTGATTTCTAATCTTATTTGATTGCTTGTGCTAGAAGCATTGATTTTAGTGTAGATGTTGATTTCTAATTATATTTTATTGTTTCCACTAGATGCATTGATTTCAGTGTAGATGTTGGTTTCTAATATTATTTGATTTCTTGCATTATATGAATTGATTTTAGTGTAGATGTTTTTTTCTAATCCTATATGATTTCTTGCATTAGAAAAATTAAATATTGTTAATCTTGAGACTGTAAATTATTGAAAATATTTTTCAAAGTTAGATGGATATGGGAGAGAGGGAAGAAGATTTCTTGCACCAAATACATCGATTTTAGTGTAGATTATGACTTCTAATCCTATTTTCTTGCTTTCAATAGATACATTGATTTCAGTGTAGATGTTGGTTTCAAATTATATTTGATTGCCTAGACTACATGAATTGATTGAACAGTGTAGATGTGGATTTCTAATCTTATTTCATTGCTTGAAGTAGATGCATGTATTTCATTGTAGATGTGGATTTATAACCCTGTTTGATTGCTTTCTCTAAATGCATGGATTTCAGTGTAGATGTGTATTTCTAATCCTATTTGATTGCTTGCACTATATGCATTGATTTCAGTGTAAATGTTGATTTCTAATAGCATTTTATTGTTTACAATAGATACATTGATTTCAGTGTGGATGTTGATTTCTAATATCATTTGATTGTTTGCATTAGATGCATTTATTTCAGTGTAGATGTTTTTTTCTAATCCTATTTAATTGTTTGAATTAGATTCATTGGATGTTGTTAATCTTGAGGCTGTAGATTATTAAATAAAAAAATCAAGATATATCTAGTAATACATAGAACGACACTATTAAGAAATAATTAACTGTAAAATGTTGCAATACCTATTAAGTTGATTTCAACGTAGATGGTGATTTCTAATCTTATTTGATTGCTTGCACTAGATGCATTGATTTTAGTGTAGATGTTGACTTCTAATTATATTTGATTGCTTGCACTGGATGCATTGATTTAAATTTAGATGTTGGCTTCTAATCTTATTTGATTGCTTGCATTATATGCATTGATTTCAGTGTTGATGTTATTTTCTAATCCTATTTGTTTGTTTGAATTATATGGAATAGATGTTGTTAATCTTGAGATTGTAAATTATTAAAAATATTTTTCAAACTTAGATGGATTGGGAGAGAGAGGGAAGAATATTTCTTACACTAGATGCACTGATTTCAATGTAGATGATGATTTTAATCCTATTTGATTACTTTCAATAGATGCATTGATTTTAATGTAGATTTTGGTTTCTAATTATATTTGATTGTTTACACTGGATGCATTGATTTCAGTGTAGATGAGGATTTTTAATCATATTTCATTACTTACACTAGATGCATGGATTTCAGTGTAGATGTGGCTTTCTAATCCTATTTGATTTCTTGCACTAGATGCATGGATTTTAGTGTAGATGTGGATTTCTAATCCTATTTGATTGCTTTCTAGATGCATTGATTTTAGTATAGATGTTGATTTCTAATTTAATTTGATTGTTTTCATTAGATGCATTGATTTTAGTGTAGATGTTGTTTTCTAATCCTATTTGATTGTTTGCATTATATGCATTAGATGTTGTTAATATTGAGGTTATAGATTATTAAAAATATATATTTTTCAATATATATTTAGTAATATGTAGACGGGCACTATTTAGAAATAATTAACTGTCAAAAGTTGCAATAACTAGAATTAAAATAAAAAAAGATGTGGAAAATCAATCCTCTTGCAAAGTGCAAATTAATCCTTGACAAGATCTTCTCCCTTCTTCATCACCAACTATTTACTAATAAATAATAACATATATTCAAAATTACTAATAGAGTAATTACATACAACAATGTATTCAAAATATTTATAAGAGGAAAATTTATATTTATAAACATCAAAACAAATTAAAATATTCTTCGACGAAATATGATAATTGTTTGGAGAAACAAATAATGAAAGAAATTGTAAATCTGGTCACTCATTAAAAAAAATTCAAAAATATTGTTTTTCTTCACTTTCCAAAATAGACTATAGACAAGAAAAAATCATCAAAATATTTTCGAAGGAAATAAATTATTAAAACTGCTCTTAAAGATATATTTTGTAATATTTGGAGGAACCCTATTGAGAATTAATCAGTTGCGAAAAGTTGTGATACCTAAAATTAAATAAAATAGATGTGCAATATCAATCCTCTTGTAAACTATTGACAAGATTGTCTCCTTCTTCATCACCAACTAATTACTAGAAATGATTACATACACATAAAAAAATATAACACAACATTCACAAACATTACCATCCAAATCCAAACACATAAATACACAAACCACACAAAGTATCCAAACATAGAAGTACAAACCATTCAATTAAAGCAACACAAACCAAAATAAAAAGAGAATGATATGGTCATGTCAAGCAAAGAAAACATAATGTGAATTTTGAGTTTTATCTCAAACATATACATAATAATGATAATCTAAAAATGTGACATTGTTGCTTTCAACTATAATCAGATTAGATCAATCTAACATAGGATCTATCATGCATCGAGAGGATAAAATCCCTCGAGGTGCAAACTTTTCCTCAAAGTTTACATACCAAAAAAAAGTTTGCACTTTGAACTATTTGATCCCTCTCATCACATAATAAATCTGGTGTTAAATAGATGTCCACTAGTACTAATAGATAAAAACTCTTGTAGAAATAATCAACATTAATACTAATAAATAACGACTCTGGTAGAAATAGAACCAAGTCTTATTAAGATGAAACAACAATTGATTCCACTATGGTTGGACTAAAATTCTTCCAGGACGCGGTTAAACATTTCATCGATCATCTTTTGACAAAACGGCTGGTGTGAAAATATAGAAATGATTAAACGACATAAAATTAAAACTTCAACTGGAAGTTCCTCTTTGGCGTTGATTTTTGATAAAATCTCCACTTCCCAATGGCGTCACAGAATGACAGTGCGGCGGAAATAACAAAAAGGTACATACTCACCTCTGAATATGTTTTCTAGCATACAAAACAAGGAAAAGTAGATGGAGCACGTTTTTCGTTAAACTCCGTTCAGCCGGCGTTTGTAGAACCCACATTAAACTGCCTTGCAGTTGGAATTTCATTACCGGGCACAAAAGTGACCAGAAAATTTTCAATCAAACTCCATCGCAAACTGAACTGTTCAGACATTTTGTAACAAGTGGTGCACAGACATTGTGCGGAACACGCCAAGGCCAAAATGTTCGGTATTATTTCTAATTATTTAAAAATTATGACTTTTGTAATGCTCCATAATTTAGGTCTCTAACTGCATTTTGTCTATTAACTATGATATATTTTAGGCTTCTGTAGTCTTTAAGTCAAATATGTACTACAATGGTCATGAGATTATGATTACCTAAAATTAAAACACCTCAAACCAACTCACTAACCACCTAAGAGAATCCTTCACCTCTAACTAAGCATATTGGTACCATTCGATTTTTCGGAACTAGGTATTGGTCCTGAAGGCATGTGTGGTGCGTAATGTCATTATTACAATGTATACCAAACGTAGAACAGTTGAATAATTTTCAAAGCGTCAATTTAAATTTCTCACAATATTTACACTTCATGTTGCAATGGATCTTATAGTTCTCTCCCATATAAGGAGTTGGCAACGAATGAATCATTCATAAAGACAAGGCCTATTTATCCCTAATGAAGAAGGAGTGAACCCTCGATACGAATATTTTGTTTGCTAAAAAAAAACTCAAATCATGTCAATGTAGAATACTATACATACGAAAAAATAAAACGATATTATCCACATCAATGCTTGAAATATCCTCACATTACCCATGAGTGGTGAGTCAGGTAGTTAATGTTGGGCACTACTAAAGTTACATCATGTTTAAATTGTTTTTACATTACGAGGTTGGTGTTCTTAATGTATCATTGCAAGGGAGTTGTTGGGTCCTTCATTTTTGGGACAATTTTTATCAGAAAGTGGTTGCAAAAAAGAGAAAGGAAGAATCGTAAAAAGAGCGCCTAAAGTGATCTAAAATTTGCAATGGAAATAAAAAAGTGGCAAAAGAAAAAGGGTAAATGAACCAAGTGGTTATCTTGGAAATCATCAAGTAAGTGCAAAAGAAGAATTTACAGCATCAAGTGAAAATGAAATAGAACTGATGAGGTCAAAGAATATCTAAAGTGTTGGCATTGTTGTTGTGTTGCACTGTTGTTGGTTGGCATTGATGTCAACCTAGTAGCATGAGTTTCAAATGATTGTTGATGCATATGCTTGTTTGGTATTACTATTGGCCATGTTTGATTATGGGTGTTCGTGCATGAACTAGATGGTGTTGGCTTGTGTGTGGATGTTATGCTAGATGAGGATTTGAAGATTGTGAACTTTGGGAGAGGCTTGGGATGAGAAGAAATTTGATTTTTCTTATACCCTGTCCTAGTCAGTTCATCGTGGTATTTTCCCTCTGTATTTGTTCGAGGATTGATGTGGTCAGTTTCCTATATATGTGTGTGTGTCATTATGGGTCGAGTGTGTTTTGTAGATTGGTTGGATGAGAGTGTGAGAGAGTGCTACTATGTTTCATAGAGCTTATTCTACAACTGTTGCTGAGTTGACTAATGTTCTTATCATATTTTATATACAAATTAGAGAGATTGTTGGGTTTTTCATGTTGAGTAGATTTGAGAACCCAATTTGAAATATTATGAAACGTGGTTCAAATGGAGAAGTTGGAGGTGTACAAGCTTCATGCTAGTAGAAACTGGTAGATAGTGCATATAGGAGAAGGTCTCTTCTAGCTCATAATTAAGCATATTGGAATTAGTATCTCCATATAATGGTGGTTGGATAGTTCAGTGTTAGTTGGGTGAGGCTCGTTGGTTATCGAGGCTTCCAATAGATAGGTGTCCATAGAGTCATGTGAGTAGAGTCTTCCAAAATGTTGGTTCTATCAAACTTTCATAGGATTCAAGTATTCGAGATAGTGGGTGTTAGCTACTCCTTGTATAAATTTGTTCAACTATTAATAGAATACTTGAGCAGCAACAACAATAGGTGGGTTTTTTTCCTTGGAGGGGTTTTCACCAGAACACTTGTGTCCTATTGTGTGCATGTTTTTGATGTTTTTCATGGTGTTATATGTTGATTTTATCCTAATTTCGTATGTTTAGCTAATGGGTTACTGATTCTTGGTTGTTTTGATAAAAATATTTAAAGAGGAAAATAAACCCTAGCACTATAGATTCACCCCTCCCCCAGTAATGAGCTCATTTCCAACAATTGGTATCAGAACGAGTTCTCTCAGTGGAGCTTGATCACAATATTTTTAGTCATGAGCATTTTGTTTGTTGTAGTCTAGTGATGATGATTTTGGGGTTATAGAAGACAAATATTATGAGTTTTTTCAACTCGATTCCTCAAGAGGTGATGAGGGTGTCTTTCGAGTGTAGGTGTTTCAAGATGAAGAGCTTAGGAAATGAGTGACCCTTGAAGCGAAATAAAGTTCAAGCAATGCTAATAGAGAAAACTCTCATTAGAAACATAGATCTGAAGAA